>CAJNDS010000567.1:0-58976 GCA_905221605.1 Symbiodinium natans | reverse complement strand
GGGCTGCGCTGATTTCCATGTATTCTTGCCTGACGATGTGCGAGGTCTGTACGTGGGTGTTAAAGAATTTCGAGGTGAACGGAAATCGTACTGCCGAATAGATAATGTGTTTCAAGACACAATTACCTGGTCAATGGGCGTTAACCAGCACCCTGTCATGCCCCATAGATCTGCGAGCAGACATGCCCCTCGGCCAAATGCTATTAATACCTTTCAGATCCGCTGGAACGATCGCAATTTTGCGATAGCACTCAACGGAGAAGGGGTTTCTCATTGTCGACTGCGGCAAGAGCACGTCAACGGTGCAGCGCCGCCGCTGTCCGACGTCGTCTTCATGGCCTTCGGTCGGGGACGATACATTCCAGCTCCGATACATTCCAGCTCCACTTTTCTTGCCGCTGTCCTCGCCTATTCAGCTGAACTCTCAGATACAATGCGGCATTTGTAATCGATACTATCCTTTGGACAGACCGAGATGGAGTGTTTGCCCCCTTTGCAACACCTGGATCTGCAGCACGCACTGCGAGCGATCGCCGTCAAGACGATGTCCGCATTGCGTCATGCAGTTGAGCGATTACTTGGGTGGATCGGAGGACGCTATGATTGACGCGGTCGTCCTGGACGCGTATCGAAGAGGACTTTACTACAGTCATAACGATCTTGTGATGTTGTTTGTACTCATTGAGTATATGTTTTGTCCGCAAGCTTTAATATTAACAAGTCCAGGAGACTCACACGCTATCAGTTCTAGCTCAGCAACTGCGCGGGTGTCGCTGTCAGAAAGTAAGCCTTATCAGTTCAACTGGAGATTGCTCTTCCGAAGAGACTACCACACTTGCTTCGTCCACTCGCTGAACGTACGCAGCAGAGACCCTTCGATGCATTCATGTATTTCCTTCGAATCAACCAGGTGCATCGCGTAGCAGACATGATCATATATATGTTGTTTTACGCCGTTAGTTGATGAGTCGCACAGGAATATAGATCTTTTCTGCTCAAGCTCGCGTTGAGTCGATGCGATGCTATGTCAGGATTACTGCGGTGGGTCGTTGGACGAAATGGACGTGGAGCAGAATAGCGAATCTGCTTTCGGTCGTGCCTTTCACGCAAAATTGCGCGAACACTATCACACATACTGTTTGATTTTGACTTTTCGCATTCATTATGTTGCAGCAGTACCCTCGGCGTATTATCCTGTCACGCACGCTCGCTGTCGATACACCACTGAGGCTGGTGGGAGGCTCCTCTTCCGCTTCTCGTCGGTAGCGTTCTTGATGTTACCGAGCCCCAGACGCCAATTTTCCAACTGCCTGATCATCCGGAAATCACAAATCCAGATCATCTGACTGCGTGCACGTGGCTGGCCGAACTCAATTCTCATCCTTCCGACGCGAGATTGCGTTTTCAAGCAGATGGACACTTGTACTTCTTCGATGAGAAGAAGATAGACACCAGTGCGGCTTGAATGCATTTATGAATAATGTGTCTTGGCAAGCAAAATAATTCCTGATACAGAGCTGCGTGAAACTTGATCAGGTCACGACTTTGATTCATTCTCACGCAGAAGAATTTGATCCAAGCCTTGCCATCACAACAATGAAGACTGGCAAGAATTGGCCACGCCCAGAGTACATGACAGATGAGTACAACATCGCCGTTATCAAAGTTCTCGTAGGCAACTGCTCACAAGATGAAACGGCCAAGTTGTTGTCGCTTCTGGCTGACGCAACGACTACTCGATCGGATTTGTGCCACGAGCTGCAGCTTCTAAAGCACAAGAGCAGCGTCTGGGAAGATCTGGTGAAAGAGTTCGTGCTAACGGACAGTGAGATCATGCAGACATGGAGTGACAACGCACTGAGGGCTTCAACCGCCGGCACGTGGATGCATGCCATGTTCGAGCACGTCTTGAACGGCTTCGACGTGATACCCAAATCACTGCACGAAGAGCTGTCGATGTGCTTGCGTTTCTTTCTGACACTGTTAGCGAATTTCCAAAGCTGCGAATATTTCGCACAGAGTGGACGATCTATGCAATTGACGAAGACGTGGCTGGTTCCATCGACGCAGTCTTTGTGGATCAGGAAGACGACAAGCTGGTGCTCGTCGACTGGAAGAGATCTAAAAAGCTTCCAGAAAAATATAACGGCTACGGCAAGCTCATGAGCGGCCCCTTGTCCAGCGTACCTGACTGCCAAGGCGAGCATTACAGGCTGCAGTTGAACATGTACAAGTGGATACTTACCAAGTACTACGAGAAGGATATCATGTCCATGATGGTTGTTTCTACTGCAGCAAATGCAACCAAAGAACCCTTCGTGGATCTAGTTCCAGACATGCAAGAAACTGTGGGAAAGCTCATGTCAGTCAGACGCGACCAAAGGAAGCAAAGCAAGGCTCACTCGCCAACTTTCCATCAGATGGAGTCGGAAGATGAAGACCTTCACGCAGACGGTGCGGTTTGGGGAAATCAATGCCCGAGCGAACCAGTGGCACGAAGTCAAGCTGCACTCCAAGGGGAAGGTCCACAGGAGCTACCTGCTACTGTTCCATTTAGAGTAGTTCACTCCACAGACCAAGCGTCGCAACTGGAGCGCGACGATGACGAGGAAGTGCGTCAGCTCATGAGCCAGTTGCACAATATGTTGGATGAACATGTTCCCCCTGCAGCAAAAAAAAGACGCCTCTTACCAGGAGCAGAAGCGTCTGCGCAGCAGTTTGCCGATACCTTTGCCTTGTGCAGTAAGAAGATTTCTTCTGTGCTCAGTACTTACGATCCAGACGTCAAGCAGGACCGATCCTACATCAGAGTGCAGACGGAGTCCATGCTGAACACGCTGGCGGCGCGGTTCCCCGATACAAGCGAGGAGTTGCGGAGAATCATCGCAGTGGCAGCAGCAATAGCCGAAGGCAGAGTGCCGCCAAAACCCATGCTGGCCGACGCTGCTGCATTGTCCTGGATGATCGAAGGGGGCCGCCACATGAGAGTTCACAAGGGATTTTTATACATTTACAATGACGACGGCAGTTTCTTGCCGTTTTCGGGCATACCTCCCGAGGCAGTCCTGCACCGACTTGGCTCATTTTTCACGATCTTGGAGGGCGTGTTTCGCAGATTGCGACCGTCTGTGCGCAAAGATGGCGACAGTGTTGCGAACGCAGTCGTCGCCGACAAGCAAAATTATGTCTCAGACTCAGACTTTTTCTTAGCTTGCAGGCAAGCTGCTGCGAGGCGTCCGAACAGCATTCAGGTAGAAAACAGACTAGACGATCCAGAGCCGGCTGATGACGTGATGGCCGTTGCTGCAAACAGACAGGACCAGGACAGTTCAGGCTCATGGACAACGGACAAGGCTGACGATGTGTTCAAATTGGCATTCTGTCTGAAGCATGAGTTTATGCACACCAGAATGATATCCCTCATCGTAGAGTGGTGTGAGACGGAGGACCAGCGTCAGCCCGCCATATGCTACGACGACATATGCTTTGCGTACGACAAAGCCGACTCATCACTTTCAATTACGCCAGTGCCGAAAGGTCCCTTCAATAACTGCTATGTGTATGTGCCCCATTCTCTGCTCGATCCCGTCCTGCAGTGCGTTGAAGAGAAACTTCATCGCTTTTACAGGCAAACCTTCTGGGCGAACCACAACGTCTTCGTTTGCTGCCAGGCAGCATTGGCGATAGCAAAGCGAGGCTATAACGTTGATCGCTGCTTCATAGGCATCTCGCCAGGTGGTGTTGGACAAAGCCTGTATTCCTTGCATCTGGCCGAGATGTACAAACATAACCATTGCCTATTTGATCCAAATCTTTGGTACATGGAAGAAGAGATCCGTAAACAGGTGGAGACGCTTGCTCGATGCTTCATCATCACAGGTCAGGAAGCGCCTGAGTCCTCGAAGAAGCTCCACACGGATCTGTACAAAAAGACAATGTCGGGCGATGGGATTATGGGCCGCAAGCCTTATGGCTACACTACTCGAATGTTTTCGATAGTCGGATGGAAGAGGCTGGAAGTTAACCGCCTCATGAAATTCGTGGGCGTTCACTTAGGAAACTTCAATTCCATGCTGCGACGAGCGTTCGTCTGGAAAGTCAAGGCCAGGTTCGTTGCGAAGAAGTTCTTGGAGAGGTACCCCGACCACGAGCTTGACGGCATCTTTGAAAGCGATCCGACACTTGCCAAGTTTTTTTTGATGTCGCAGGCATCTATAGCTGGACTCCGGATACAATGGGCTTTCGAAGCAGAACACAGCCTGGAAGAGTGTTATCAGATTACGTGAACGGTGGTGATATGTATCTCACCGAAGATTCAATGCGTCTTGCCTGCGATCTTCCAATCAGACAGCGTCACGAGCAAACCGAAGCAGGACTAGCAGCTGTGATAGCCACAGAAGAAGACAGTGAGAAAAATCAGGATGCAGAAGCGAGCAGTTGGACTCGGCTTCAGGAGTTCTTGATAAAAAAGCTGCTTGAGTCTGGATCGGAGACGTTGACTTATCACCAGTTCAAAGCTATGTCTTTCAAAGACGTTCAGGTTCCGAATCTTCCGAAAGACAATCTGTGGTCCAAGCTGATACCAGAAGATCTCATGGTGGAAGGTATTATCAAGCATAAGACCAGCAAGAAGAAGTCTGGCGCGTATATACCAAAGATCAAGTTTGACCAGACACTTCAGGAAGTTTGCAAGAAAAACCCTGACGAGCAGCAGATGATCTTCACGGAAAAATATGACGTTGCCAAACTTCGAGACTACGCTTACAAACACCTGTCGCGTGCCAAAAATGCTGAGACATTCCGAGAATATTACGCAGCAGTCCTGAAGGCGCTGAGGTCACCGCAGAAAGCTAAAGCTGGCAGAAAAACTGCAGCAACTGCAGATCTCATTCGAAAGACTCAGGCAAAGCTAGACAAACTTGCCTCGCACGAAGATGATGTCCAGAGGATGTTAGGCAGCAAGCGACGATTGAAGGAGAAGACTTCTGGTGATGACATCGCCGATGTTCGAGAAGTGCAAGGACAAGTGATCAAGCAGGTGGAGTATCACTACTCCGAAGAAGTGCAGTTATCTGTGCAAGGCAGAAAGTATTCTCATGCTGGAAATGCTCAGACATCCTCACGAAGGCTGCAGGCGATAATTTTGGACGGACACACAATGGATCTGGATATTTCAAACTGCTGTGTCTCCATCCTGCATCAGTTGCTGGAAAAACTGAAGCCGAAGCCTCCTCTACCTGACGAACTGAAAACATTTCTCCACGAGCTGCTCACGCAACGCGAGTCTGTGATCGAGAAACTGGGCTTGAACTTTTCAGAAGGCAAGGAAGCAATCAACAAGGTCCTGAATGGTGGAAACCCGCCGGATTCTTGCAAAGACAACGAGACTGCGAAGAAACTACAAAGGCTTTCCCTATACTGCAGATGGATTGCATGCAATCTATTGCATGAGGATTATTTGTCTTTGGCAGAGAACGTCACTAAAACTTTTCCGAGCGCGACAATTTTCAGTCTCATGTGGACATGTGTCGAAGATTGGATACTGGATGTTTGGGCAGCTCACGTGAGCAAGATCAAGCCTGATCATGTCTCGCTTCATTTCGATGGCTTGCGCGTGAGCACGGATGTCATTCCTGATGTGGATGCTTTTACAAAAGACTGTAGCGCTCACATATCGCAAGAGACAACGTTCAACGTGAAAATCGTTCGGAAGACGCACAAGACAGTTTTGCAAAGCATACGCCAAGCTTGCGAGTCAGAATCAAGCATCAGCACCATGCCACCAATCTTGACGGAGGACGGCAACTGTGTTCCTTGTGCAATGTGGCACGCTTTCGCCTCCATCAGATCTGGAGTGGAGGCAATGCTTAAGAAAGAAGCACCGCAGGAAGGCGACCGTGCCGCCAAGCACAGGAAGTATGGCGAAACTGCTCAGGCGCTTGGCATCACTCTGTCGTGTTGCGATGGCTTGCCTCCTCCCGCAGTCAAGTCTTTCATTTTACACTCGGAAAATGCTGGACGACCTCACTGCGTCGCAGTGCAACTGAGTGCGGACTGCAGCTACGCTTCTGTGTTTGACGGCTCTACATACAGAAGGCTGCCATACAACAGTTTCCGGAACGCTGTCTGCGTCGGATTCGACGTCCCCACCGTCGCAACATTCTGGCAAGCGAAGTCGAAAGATGAGCAAAAAGTTGAAGCGATTCTGCTGGATCTACAAGCAGGAGCTCACGACGATGATATGTCTAGTGACGAAGAGTCTGAAGATTTTACTCGTCGATGCTCTTCTGCTGTGATTTTGCTGGACGAGGACGACACCTTGTGTGTGTCTGATGGAATTCTGGATGCCATGTCTGAAGAGGTCGCAGATGTCATGAGTGATCTTTCGAAGAAGAGTTATCGGACAGAAGGGCGTACTGTGTGTCCATTTTGTCCTTTTCGGTCTTTCAAGCAGCTAAGACAATTGCGAACCCACATCACAAAGCACCACACGCGGAAAAATCAGTACATATGTTCCGGCACCAAGCAAACGAAGGTGGTGTTGGCCCTATACGACTTTGCAGCATCTCAGCAAACGGTGCAGGAGAAATACTTGCGTGAAAGCTGTCAGATTCTTCGAAGCACCATTACTCCGGCTTTGAGTTGTAGTCTCAGCCACATCGACAAGCATATCCGGCTGGTGCTGAAGGCATCCGGTCCGGTCTATGTGAACTTGGACAGCATTGGAAAGACCGAGAACGTCAGGCGTGTTCGCAACATGTATTATGACCACACCTTCGCCGACCTCGCAGTGCAAGAGATGATCATGCAGCACGCGCAGGAATCATGGCCACCATTATTATTTCATAGTAGCGCTAGTTCTCTTGTATAATTTCTATGTACAGTTTTACCTTGCTGAACTGTTTCGAAGTAAGGTAAGAGCACTCGGGCCTCGCTTCCATATTGCAGCGCATGCGACCGCGAACAGGCTGTCATCTCTTTTGCCTGTGAACGTTCGATTTTGGCTTCCTATTCTGGAAGACATTGCGCAGTCCAGCGCATTCAAAGGAAGCGTTTCCCGAATGACTGACCTCCTCGAGAAGAACAAGGAATGGATGTACGTCAGTCTCGATGCGACTATGAAGACATGCATGAAATTAAAAGGACAGGAGTCGTATAGAGCTGCCAAGCAAGTCCGAGACGCTGCACCATTCGACGACACCATCGCCTGGCGGAGGCTATTGACAGCAAGAGGCAGGTCAGGTGCTGTTCTCCTGATGCATCCACTTCCGTCGGAAAAATCCGAGTATGTGGCTGCTGCTCTAGGCGATAATTTTAATTCGTCGCAGCTGAACATGATCGAGTACTTGGCAACGGACAGTCCCTCATCAAAGTTTTATGGCGAAATGAAGTCCATATGTCCACGCCTCAAGGCAATGTGTCTGGATCCCATTCACCTGGCAATCGTTTACGAATATGCGCAGTGGAACAAGAAAACCACTGGTTCCAAAACTCTGAGAAGATTGCTGCGTAAATTCATAGTGCCTTGCCAACAGGGGGACACTGAGTGGAGCAGTGTTTTCTTCACTGGCGAAGATTCCCTGCCGCTGAATCGAGATGAGGAGAGCGCCAGGAATGCTATTCTTCCGCCATGGATGCCGGAGCGGGATGCCCGAATGAAGTTATCTGGTCTGGAGACGACTACACCCTTTCGGAAACGAATTGATTTCATTCACTGTCTCGCTGCGATTTGTTCACTTCATCAGACTGAAGTTCAACGCAAAGTGACGGGCGCCAATAAGGAAGTCTATCGCGTGCTCTGGTCTGCATGCGCCCCAGATCGTTTAGAATGGTTAATGAACAATATCCGCATAAGGATGCGGTTTCCCAAAGAGTACCTGCCCTTGCTTCCGAGCGGTACCTCAAGTAACGAAGCACTGCACGCCGAACTGAATTCATGGAACCGATCGACGAACGTCATGCACAGATCTACTCTAGCTTTAAAACTCAAGTACTACAGTTACATTAAACTGCTGTCTCACCACGTTGCATGTCAGTTTCCAATGTCGACTGTAACGTCGGAAAGCGTGTTGCTCGCGAGATGCACCCAGAACTCTCTCTGGTCGGAGACCGACTGGTCCGAGTGGTGTTCTGAGCAGACACACCAGGGAGCACAAGCAAAAAGCAACTTGCCTCTGGTAAAGATGAGACAGGACGAGGAGGTTCTTGTTCGGAGATGGCTCGCGAAGCGACCTGCGTCCCGATCCGCTTCTAAGAAGCCAAAGCAGCACGTGACTCCTCTGAATTTACGCAGGCGCAACACCTTGCGAAGCGCAGGCAGGAAAGCACGGTAATAGCTTGACGCAAGCTTTCTAGACTTATGAGTTCTTAGAATAATGATGACGCTTTAGATCGCGCTCGTTGTGCTTCCGTCTGCTTTGCAAGGCTCTGCGAGTTGACAAATTTTTGGTTAGCTCTGCACGTCATACGTCGTGTCGTTGTAGGAAAAAAAGGTATGTTTCTAATTAGAGAAACACATGCGCACGCACATACAAACACATTTGCACAACTGAGTTCTTTCATGGAACTCTCTAGCGCCATGATTTCTGAGCGCTGCGATTGTGTTAAAACAGAAAAAAATCGCTTATTGTATTCGGCTGCGCATGATAGCTTTCTGCGGTTTTTCCACTGAAGAAGAGGTTAGACGTCTGAGCGTTTCAACTGTACACACACACACACACACACACACACGCAAGCACACTCGCGCGCGGTGACACATATACGCACATGCGCAAATGCAGACACATCATTACGTATGCACAGACGCATCCGACCATGTTAATAGCTGCATGTTGCCTTTAAATAGTCAGATTAGTTCGGCGTGTGTGTAGCTTTAGGAGCATTTTTGACTGAGGTTTTTTGTGTTTCATATTTAATTATGTATAGTTAAACTGGATAACAAAGTAATTCCAGCACATGGGTGCATTTGATCTGAGTGATTTAGCTAAAACTTAAGTGTACTTTAGATACTTAAGCTCAGATTTCTGAAAACATATCATATTGTCTCAAAATGCAGAAAGCCTTGTAGGTCGGAGGGAGAGTTGAACCAGGGGACAGTGTCGCCAGGGAGATTCAGGGGGAAACCTCAGAAATATCCAGAGGAATGGCTGGGATAGTCTGGATATGTGGAGGGGAACTAAATCCTGGTCTGCTTCTTCTAGATGCGTCTTCTGACGAAAGACATAAAATCCAGCTGCGGCAACGCGAGAATACTATGAGCAAATATACATACATGACTATGCCATATCAAGCATCCTGTACTGTCAGTTCTGTGAACTGATTCAATTGAACTGACCAAGTAGAATTAACTGAAACGCTCGCGCGTGACGCCCTGTCTTCCAGAAGAGCGTGAAATTCCAAAACCTTTATGTAATCAGAATTAAATTTAGGTCAGAGTAAATTTAAACGAGTGGGACTGTGTCGCCACTGAGGTCCAGGGAAACGGTTGGGATGGTTTGGATGTGTAAAGGAACGTTACATCTTGGTCAGCTTGTTCTACACGCTGGTCGGCTGGACGCCGACGCGGATTTTTTTTCCTTACCCCCCATTCAATCACCGTGGCCGAGGCCAAAGAAAGAGCTATTAGGCGGAGGGGGAAGCGGTGTGGCCGGCTTCCTGTACGTACCCCTCTGCCTGTCCGGGCGGTGATTGAAATGCTGTAACCCGTGTAACCCTAAATAATGCAAGGGCTGTCTTTGCTTATAACTTGTTAAAGAAATAGATTTTATTACAGTATGTATGTATATATGTATGTATGTATGTGTGTTTGTTTGTTTGTTTTCCAACAAGTTATGAGTAACTACAGCCCTTGATCGAGTTTCTAAATATGAATATACCATCATCCATAAAGGAGCATATGTTAATGTTTTCTAAAAGACCCGAAAGGTTGCTCTCAAATGTATTCTAGTATATAGATCACATATATAACATATACATATATTCTGTATGAGGGGGGAATTATGCAAGCATGTCACAAGCTTGTCTGGACTGCGAAGCTTCTCTCAGTCAGAGGAGCAGAACGCATGTCACACATGCAAGAGTGTGATTCGTATGGGAAGCGCTCAGATTTCGGTCAGATCTCTGAAAGTCATTAGTAATGATTTGACGATAGACGAACGGCTGCATCATTCATTCATGCAGGACGATGATTCATGCGGTTTCGGTTTAGGGTTTCGCGTCTATGCTCACGGGAGCTGCGCGTGGGTGAGCTGTGATCTCGCTTAGATCACTGATAGTCATGAGCAAGAACCTGCCTATCGGCAAATGGACAGTGCCAGTGTGGCGCTAGGTATTCCTTTCCAAAGCTGACAGGGTATAAGCTGAGGACGCTGATGCTTGCTTGCAAAACATCAGCTCCAGTAGTTCTGCAGGCGACGCTTGAGTCTTACAATGAAGGCGCTAGTGCGTTTCGCGAGGAGTTGTCATAGGGTACGCAAGCAGTGCTACACGTCTGTACTTGCTAAAGCAATCGTTCCAGACATTCATTATCCTTCTCGTTATAAGGCGGAGCCATGATGTTTTTCCAGCAATCACCGTTAGACTTGTGTCAGCAAGACTCTGCATGGGAGGCGTCGCGCGATAGCGCGATCTATATCGATTTCTTGTCGCTGCGTATGGCTCTTAGCGGAAGTATGGACGGAGAAGCACGCCGTGTGCGTGCCCACCTGGCGCGAACCCTACTCCTTGTATACATTGAAACAAGTCCGCTGTGCCTTGATTTGCAGCATCCACGCAAAGCAAAACATGTTCGATCACGGCAAGGCTTGCCTGGCATCGGCCAGCTCAGCCCGTGACTAAGGGAACCAAGACTATAGCGAACAAAATCTCTGAACAATATTACCTGGCAATAAGAATTAGATTCAGGAATGGAGGGCATGGACATGGAGGCCCATGCCAAAGCCCCGACCGCTGCCAGCTCTGAACTAAGCTGATGAAGGCCAAGCATCTGCAGCTACTGCTGACGTTTTGAACTAAGGCAAGGCCTGTTTCCACTGTGACATCTAGGCCTCGACCGCTTGTAGCTATGGACTCAGAGGCAAGAAGGAACGCAAGACAACAAGCGCAGTGATATAAATCGATGAAGGCCAAGCGTCTGCAGCTACTGCTGCCGTCTTGAACCGAGGCAAGGTCTGCTTTCCCTAGGCCCCGACCGCTTGTGGCTCTGAACTCAGAGGCAAGAAGGAACGCAAGACAACAAGCCAAGTCGATGAAGGCCAAGCATCTGCTGCTACTGCTGCCAACCTGAACTAAGGCAAAGCCTTATCCCCCAGTCATGAACTCAGGTTGGGTGAGCAACAAAACTTGAGTGTGTGGCTACATACGCTGAAAACAACAAGGTCACAGCGGCCCGTGTGATGGCGGTCGCAGGGGTTGGGTCCTTGTGTGCCACGCACCAGTTTGCTGCGACGGAAATAAAACAGAAGTGCTTGCGCAAGGTGCCTGTCCCGCCAAAAGATCCGCCGCCGGCGCATCTGTTGGAGAGGGCCCAGGCCCACCTGATTATACAAGCAAATTATGTTTGTATAAAATCAAGACATCTTCCGAACCTTCAGAACCAGAATTACAAGCCTGGCTCAGGCTCAGCAGGAGGTGACGCAGGCATACCTCACCTTAAGACCACGCGCGCACACGTCCTGAACCAAGACTAGCCCTGACAGGTCTGCGAAGAAGAAGTAGAGTGCGTGCCTGCCGCCTTGCTCCCGGCGCTCGTTGCAGAAACAACCATCTCATGTACGCCTGACTCAGGCTCAGGAGGAGATGCCGGAGGCACACCTGAACCTCCAAACCGCCTGCAACCAAAGTCCCGCGTCATCTCTGACAGGAACTTGAAGAAGAAGAAAGCTACTGCGACCAGCCAGCCTTGCTCTCAGGGCAGAAGCATGAAAAAAAAACATCTCATGTACGCCTGACTCAGGCTCTGGAGGAGATGCCGGAGGCACATCTGACCCTCCAGACCACCTGCAATCAAAATCCTGCATCGCCTCTGACAGGAACGCGAAGAAGAAGCAGAAGAAGAAGAAGAAAGCTACTGCGACCAGCCAGCCTTGCTCTCAGGGCAGAAGCATGAAAAAAAACATCTCATGTACGCCTGACTCAGGCTCAGGAGGAGATGCTGGAGGCACATCTGACCCTCCAGACCGCCTGCAATCAAAATCCTGCATCGCCTCTGACAGGAACGCGAAGAAGAAGCAGCAGAAGAAAGCTACTGCGACCAGCCAGCCTTGCTCTCAGGGCAGAAGCATGAAAAAAACATCTCATGTACGCCTGACACAAGCTCAGGAGGAGATGCAGGAGGCACACCTGACCTTAAGACCATGCACAAACAACGTCCTGAACCAAGTCTAGCCTTGACAGGGCTTTGAAGAAGAAGAAGTAGAGTGCGAGCCCGCCGCCTTGCTCTCAGAGCTTGTCGCAGAAGCACGAAAACCAACCGTCTCATGCACGCTTGAATCTGGCTCAGGAGGAGATGCTAGAGGCACACCTCACCATCCGACCGCCTGCAATCAAAGTCATGTATCAAATGTAACTCTGACAGGAGCGTGAAGAAGAAGTAGAGTGCGACCCGATCGCCTTGCTCTCAGCGCTCGTCGCAGAAGTGCTGAAAGAAATCGTTTCATGTAAGCCCAACGCAAGCCCGACTTAGGCTCAGGAGGAGATGCTGGAGGCGCCGCAGGTCAGATGAACTGACAGCAAGCATAGAAACCCCAGACCTGAGCAACCTATTCAAGCCCAACTGCTGCGTATGATGAGGAGCAAGTCCTGGACCTGTCGAAGATCCACCCCAAGTGGCTGATGCCAAGGCAGCTGTCTCAGCATGTGGTATTTATGTGAAACAGAAGCAGACGAGAAGTTCATAATGGTTTCTAGTGTACATGAGGACATACTCAGAGAGTCACGTATTGTTTGCCTAGATCAAGTGGTAGCTAACACTCTCACTCACGCTAGGAAGAGAAAATGGGATGATCTCACGGATGAGGAGAAGCAAGATGCGGGTGGCTCAGGTTTACAAAACCCTAAACCCTAAACCCTAAACGCTAAACCCTAAACCCTAAACCCTAAACCGTAAACCCAAAACCCTAAACCCTAAACCCGAAAACCCTAAGCCCTCATGGCTTCACAACCACCCGCGCACCCATACAAGAGGCACGCCCCTGAACCTTCAAAGGCCCTCTGCAACCTGGAAGCCGGCCCCAAACCCGAAACCCTAAAACTTGCTTGGTAGCTTGCGGTTTTCGTGATAGGAGGGATATGGTATAGTTAAATATTAGGCAGGGCTTTGTGAATTTGGATGTTCGAATGTAGTTGCGGGGGTGGCGGGCGTTGTTGGGATCACAAAATATCAGAAACTACGTGTCTGTAACCATTTCGGCATCTTGAAAAAAGACATCGCGCTGTGAACCCTGAAGTCTAAGTTTCGGAGCCCCTAAACCTCGAATATGAACTTGACAGTCAGGCATTGAAGTCGATGAGAGGAAGACTGCAAATCCAGCACCTCAAGTACCCAAATCTCGCCAAGGAAGAGAAGAGGCGACGGTACTGGTGGACGCCCTGGAGGACATGCCGCACGAATGTTGCGTCCTGCATCTCGTCCCATGCATTCCTACTATGGATCTTGAACGTCTGACTTCGCAGGACAAGCCAAAGGCTATGGCATTATCGACGTGGCATCTGAGCCTGTAGCTGGGTTTGCGTGCTCCAGACGTTGAAGGGTTGTGTTAAGTTGTATAAAGGTAGTTTGGGGTTAGTACGGCTTTGGAGGATGTAGTTGATATTGTTCAGGTCGAGTTGTAGATGTAGCAGCTGGCGAGTTTGCGCAGCTAAAGTCTTCCTGGTGGACAGTGGCATTATTGAGACTTTTAGTTCTGATGGGCTCGGAGAAGTTGTTTGCGTCAAAGGAGCAGCGTGCGAAGTCGGGTTGAATGGAAAGGGGCATGAGGTCATATGGACCCGAGCCTCCAGTTGCTTGCTGCACGCAAGCTGCACACAAACCGACGACGAAGCGGATCTTGCTGAGATTCTCTCTGCGTCCGATGAAAGGATTGTGGTGCAGTGGCCGTAGTTGTTGCATGTTTCTGTTGGCCAGTATCGCATATGCTGGGCTGTCAGTTTACTTACTGCCATGGTCAACACTGGTGTGGATGCGAGGGTTTTGCTGCCAATGCAGGGATTGTGGTAAATATTAATGCGAACAACAATCAACACAAAGAACGCACGAAAACAATTTTGACAGTTCAAGTGTAGGGATGAGGTTCTGCGAACAGATTGCACTTGCAAGCGCACGCGCGTCCAACAAGTACAGCAATCAACCCACAAAAACATTAACGCGAACAACAATCAACAGAAAGAACGCACGAAAACAAGTTTGACAGTTCAAGTGTAGGGATGAGGTTCTGCGAACAGATTGCACTTGCAAGCGCACGCGCGTCCAACAAGTACAGCAATCAACCCACAAAAACATTAACGCGAACAACAATCAACACAAAGAACGCACGAAAACAATTTTGACAGATCAAGTGTAGGGATGAGGTTCTGGGAACAGATTGCACTTGCAAGCGCACGCGCGTCCAACAAGTACAGCAATCAACCCACAAAAACATTAACGCGAACAACAATCAACACAAAGAACGCACGAAAACAATTTTGACAGATCAAGTGTAGGGATGAGGTTCTGCGGCGGGTTCAACAAATACAGGCAACCAGCTCACAAGAATATCAATGCGAACATTTTTCATAAACAAATTTTAGCATGTATTAAACCTTCTGACGCGTATTGTGTAGCTTCAGTGTGAGCATAAACAATAAGTTTTGCTTTGCTTCTTAGTACTGCCCATAGAAACTAAGCAAAAAGAACCCTAAAGGTATCAGCCTCATATATATATATATATATACAGGTATATATATATATATAGGTATATACATATATATAGGTATATATATATATATATATAGGCATATATATATATATATATATATATATGGCTTTTGGGGCTAAGGGGCCGGAGGCCTTGAAGTCTCAGGCGTTAGGCCCGAAAGGCCCCAAAGGCCCGGAAACTTTGCATCCTTCTGGGAAACCCCCACCAGTTCGGTTTAGGCTTTAGGGTTTAGGGTTTAGGGTGTAGGGTTTAGGGTTTAGGGTTTAGGGTTTAGGGTTTAGGGTTTAGTTCGGGTCGCAGACGATTTTTTGGGAAGCAACCTGAAACCCCACACCCTGAGCCCAGAACCCTAAACCCCGTAAACCTAAAAACTGTTAAGTGCATGAGAACCCCCAAAAATCCAAGATATTCTTCCTCGTAAGGGCAATATAGGGATTCTTGTTTTTTTTCATTCTTTTGGGGTTCGTAAGCAAATACTAGTAAACCCTAAACCCCAAACCCTAAAACCTAAACCCCAAACCCTAAACCCCAAACCCTAAACCCTATACGGGGGCAACCGAAAGGGGAAGGGAAAGAATCTCAACCCTAACAGTCGCCAGAGGTTTCACCCTGAACCAACCAGCAAACACCAAGAACTCGAAACTCTTTTTTGCTACCAGGCGCATGGCCCAGTCTTGAGCCATGAAGGTTACCAGGTACATTGACCCTTCAACTTTCAACACCAACTCTTTTCTACAATACCAACTGCAGCTCCGCACTCCCCCTGTCCTAGGATTTCCTAGGACACAAACTGGAGGTGCAGACCTTTGACCGAAAAATTGTCGCTTTGACAACGGTCATCTTCATGTTTAACGTCCGATGGACGGGCCATAGCCATTAATTTGCACACCATGGTTTTACGTCTTTCCAGGACGAACCTTCAGCTCATTGGCCGAATCCCTTACCATTGAGATTTCTTCACCTCACACTTGAAAAAATTTACGTTCCAGCGGCCCGTTCCTCACCAAGGAACTCAGCATTCACCACCCAGCCATCCTTGAGGCAATGCTTACAAAGCGTCTTGGCCCTGGGCTGTGAATATCGCAGAACATCACAGTCACTGCTTGCGTGCATACAGTTCCCACCCACCGTTGTATACAAAGTGGCACTCGCAGGAATAACCACCACTTTCTTGACCCACAGCCATTTATACAGCCGCCGAAAGAGGCACCATGCCAATTCCCAGAGTATAATCGCTGCCACCAAATACGCAACAAGGTCTGCGTTGCTGATAACCATTTCAATACCGTGAGCCAGAACCATAACCGTAGGTGCATTGGCGACTCTGCACACTCCTTCCCCTGAGCAAAAGAATCCAGCATTTGGCGCTTCTTCTCCACCAGTTGCCATCCCTTGTAGAGATGCAGCTACCATCATGACCGCCATTGCAAGGGAGGCCCTTTTCAAGTCAGTTCCTTGCACCAACAGTTGGAGACCCCAAAGTGCCTTTTGCTTCGCATACACCTGTCCACTCATCAATTTTGTCAACAGGTCAGCTATCATATACTCACCACGAAGGTGTGCTATCACCATGTAACCACGATCCACCAGAGACCTGACACCGGCTGCTCGAATTCTCAGGTGTCTTGTTCTCCAGCTTCCAGCCGGATATTGAATGATTGAGCACGTCGAAACCGAATCTGTATACAGCACTTTTTGCAGCGATTCTTCACCCGTTCCAACCAAAGCGGCAATTATAGGGGTGCACGACTGAATCATCGTTGCTCCCTCTATAGACGCATGCAACTCAGCTTCAGCAGTACTTAAAGCCACCGTTGATTGTCTCTGCGTTGCCCACATCACTGGACAATCACCCCAAACCACCACCGCTCCTGAGTGGCTCTTTTCGTTTTCACCTGCTGCAAAGCTAGCATCCGCGTAGGACTCCACCACCTTGACGCCTCGCCCATAACGCAACACCTCATTCCTTTCTTTTTCGCATGTTGCGATTGCTCCAAACGTCAAGCCTAACGTTGGAGTTGCAGCAAGGTATCGAAATACCTCCTCAGCCTTTTTAACCACAAATCGCGGCCTTCGGGATGTCCACAAAGACAACTGGCTTGTGCAGAAAGCCAAATCAGGTCGAGTTTTGATTGCCACCCAGAGGAACTCCCCTACGGAACCTTGAGCCGCTCGCAAGGAAGGAATATCCACTTCCTCTTCTTCACCTGGCGTTTCTTTCACCATTGGCAGGTTACTACCTTTTCCAGTTTCATCAATCTGATACCCTCTTCGGTTCAGCAGATCTCTCACGAAGTCCTCCTGGTTGAGAAAGAAGCTGCCATTTCGATACCAGATTTGGACACCCAAAAACTTCAGGAATCCATCGCCACAGCCTGGACCACAGAACTCAGGTTGAGAAGTTTTCCACTCCTTCCTGATCTGTTCCAAGGCCTCCCGGAGCACTGTCATAGTCCCAGCCATCAAAAAATCATCCACGTAAAGACCCATTGTCCCTACCAACTTGCTTGCACCTTCCGGCTTCTCTTGTGCCATAATAAGGAACAGACTTGGGTCTGCATTGGACCTCTGAAAGCTCATTGCTTGTCCATCCTTTGACACCCAAGACATGCCTTGAAGACGTTGATCTCGCCACTCCACCCATGCTGCAGGACTTTCGGCCAAGCCGTACAAGGCCTTCCTCACAATCCACCGCTCCTCCTTTGTGCAAAGACCCAATTTCACCGCCGCCCTTGGGGGCTGCACCACCACCAGACGCCCTTCTCTTTGCGCCCTATTCATCGGCGCCGTCAGAAAAGCTTTGGAAATGTCTAACCCAGCGATGATCCACACCATATATGCTGCGTGCCTCACTTGACACCTAAATGTAGTTGAATCTAAACCAGGAGCGTACAGCGAGTGACGACTGAGGGACCTCGGCCCTTCGTATTCTGTAGCTGCCGTTGACGAAATAAAATTTCCACATGCACAGATACGGGCACGTCGCCTCCCTGTCCCTTGCTTCCGGGTAAACACCACCAGACTGGGAACGTACTCAATCACCGGTGCATTAGGCTCTTCCGCCAATTTGTCCAGCCTTTCTTGAGTTGTTGGTTCCACCACCTCCAACTCTTTAACCAAAGACGTCACCTCTTCCGACAATGATTCCCTCCACTTTTCCAGCTCTTGCATGGCTTCTTGTGTAGGAATTGTTTTTGTTTGCAGGAACTCAACCTCCTCTGCTGCCTCAAGCGCGGTATTTTCTTGTACCATTTGCTGAACTTGAGCTGCTTTGACCAAAAACTTCGAGAGCTGTTCCTCAGCCCTTTTTGCTTTAACCAGCCATTCTCTAGTCTCTGATCCTTTTTCTCCATTCGACTCATTGGCCGATCCATGGAACTCATCCAAGACGCAACATTCCTGTTCAGCAATTAGGCGTCGAATACTCAAATGCTCCTCTAGAGCCCATTGATGCGCTTCAAACACAGCATAGTCGACTTCCTCCGCAATGTCGTCCAGCGAGGTCTCTTTCAACGTCATTTTTAACCACTTCCTTTTTTCCCCTTCTTCAGCTTGTGGTTCCGGAAGAGGAAACTTACATTGGAGAAGATAGCACCTATCCTTGTAGCTCAAACGCTCCATAAAAACAGGTGTGTACCCTGTCAAGGATACCCTGTTCCCCTTCCAAGGCATAGGACCATGCAGTTTTCTCGGAAAGAACGACATGAAGTTCCAGTGGATATCGACCAATTTTCCAGGCAAGACTTTCTTCCCATAGGATTGCTCCACCACTTCAGCTCCTTCCTCTAAAACCTTTTCATCCTCAACCCACAGCTGACCATCTTTATAGTCACCAAAGCCACACACATAATTGCAGCAATGCTTTTCATTGTGACTATCCCTATGCAATGATACCGGAGCATTGCATGAGATCTGAAGAGCAGAAAATTTGGCTTCCGGATTGTGGTGCCTCACAAATCGACATAGCCATGGCCTTCGATGAGTCTCTTTTGTAATACCACACACTCCGCCATGAGTATAGTGGCCCAACACCAGAGCTCGCGTACTTGTGCACCAATTGTTGATACCACCTCTTCGATTCACCCTCTTTGGGTCGCAGTCCACGTAATCGTACATAGACCTTTCATACATTGACTTGGCTTTTTGCTCTTCTTTTTCCAACTGTGTTCCATCCTCGGCAGTCTCACTTTTGCAGACCAAATAAGCATTTTCATGAGGAGAACAGCATGTCGGCCAATACTCATCACCAGGAACATTGTCCTCAACATCTGCACTTTCTTCCAGCTCCCCCAGACCCTGCATGTCATCCTCGAAAATTTCTAAGGGCGGACTCTCCCCCCGCTTGCGAAGCAAGCGCAAGGAGCCCACATGACCACGCAGTGAAGAGGCTGGGCTTTTGGCCATTAACCGATGGTGAACTGGAGGATCGCGAGGCGGAGGTAAAGGAGGACCTTCCTCATCAGCGAACCGAAGCGCTGGTTTTTTCCCTTTGAGACGATGCTCTGGAGGAGAAGGCTCCTGTTCTTCTACCACCCCTTCCAGCTCCAATTCAGGCGGTTCCTTTATATTGGAAAAAATCGTAGCGCAGGGAAATAACACCAGTTCATCCGGATCCTTTGCAGTCCCTTGAGCTTCCACCCAATACCACCAGGTAGGTCATCGCATGGACCCAAAAGAAGCGCAGGCTGTGTACGATCGACCCATTGCCGACCTTTCTTTGTTCCATCCGGACCCAGCAACTCCCACGGACGACGTTTGACTTGAATCTGAGCACCAAAGGGAAGCAATGCTTTCGGGTTTAACCCCAACTCCCTTTCAGCTTTCTGCCACCGTAACATTGACCAATGGCGAGCAGCCAGTGCCCAGTACGCCGGCCCGAGTCGCGCCTCCTTTAAGAGCGACCTCACACCACGTTTGAATAAACCCACACATGCTTCAGCGCGCCCATTTGTTTGCGGGACTCCAGGATCACCAGTGGTCCTATATATCAGACGAGTTTCACAAAAGGACCGGAAGCGTTCATTGACAAACTCCCCCGCTCGATCTGAGTGTATTCTCAGCACCGGATACCCATGTCTCTGCAAGCGCACCATCATTCTTTGAACCGCTGACAAAACAGTTGTTTGCTGTTTATCCACAATCGGCTCCACCATAACGAAGTTGATCATACGGACAGGCTGGGTCAAGTGGTCCTTCAGTTCCTTCCAGGATTTTTCAGAAGCTTGGATTTTCAACACCTCTGCCTCTAGAACTGGCGCAGGTTCCACCGGCGCAGAGTCTTCCTCCTCGAAGTTAGCGACGGCATCGCCTAACCATTCTCCGACACCAGCACCTTCATCTGCCACCTGATCTTCCACCTCATCCGCATCTTCCTCCTTTTCTGGAGGGCGACCCACATTGGGATCCAGCATTGGAAACTGATACACACCAATAACAGCGTGTCGTGGCTTCTGCTGGTGAGCATCCTTTGAACACTTGTATGGACCCGCCAAGTCCAATGATAAAGTGTAAGCATCCCCATGCTTCCGCCTCAAATGGCGACGCTCTTTTCCAGCGGCAGACACACAGATTTGACAATCACGCCTGAAAGGAATATGCCCCCTTAGGCAATGGTCACGGAAAGCTCGCTCCTCAGCTGTCAACCTCCGTAACGTTCCTTCTCGTTCTTCCTTTTTTGACACCATAGCTTCCCGTTCAGCGTCGCTCTCATGCAACCATTGTGCCAACCTGTGACGTATTCTTTTAACCAATCCAAACGCCCATCGCGCCCATATGGAGGATTGTCCAATACGCTCTTCCAGGGTAGAAGCGAATGTTGCTGACCACGGAACAACCACGCGAACCTGTTCCAACGATTCCCATAGTTCCATATCAGACACCAGGAAAGTCGTAGGTTTCACCAAAGCATGTCCCAATGCTCCTTGATCAAAATGTGCAGCGTACATTCCATAACGCTCGCAAAATTTTCTTACCTCTGGCCAACTCCAGAAGGTAGGACTTGAGAACCCTTTCTGAGAACCATCCACCAGATCCTCAGCACTCAAGACCGTTTTGCCGTTCTGAGAGAAATCTTTCCCTATGAGTTCAGGGTCCCCAGGACTTTCCATGCCAAAGAAGACAGAACTTCCATTGATGACTTCAGCAGTTCCACACCTTGAATGCACCGCCACGTCATATAGGAAAAGCATCTTCAGAAGTAAAACACCATCTTTTTGAGCTAATTCTTGATGTGGCCAAGGAAGACTTTTTAATCCCAACCGTTCAGGCCCACAGCGTCGGCGTAATACAGGTGGACCACCGTCTTCACCTCTCAACCTTGACACCGTCCTGCATGGAGGTCCTCCAACCACAGCAACCACCTTTCCTTCAGCCGCCAGATGCAGAAGATACTTCCAGACGCTCGAATTATGTAGGTCCCCGCCTTTCTTCAAATCCAGCTCCAGTACCTCCACATCCCGACTGGGAAAATGCCATTTCTGTTTTCCTGAAAATAGGTGTACCACCACCCTTTTTGCTCGTGCCAGCCGTCTCCTTTTATGACGGTTGAAAGGCAACGCCGCAATATCTCCACGTGGCAACAGCTCCATCAGCATATTTTCTGGTATATCCCCATAATACCACCGAAGAAATCGCCAACATGCCTGGACGAACTCCTCCTCGTTCGCTGACGCTGTCCGCGCTGCGCTTTGCAACGACGCTTTTACGGCCACCTCATTGTCCGTATTCGGACACCCTTGAACCATACGTGCCACCTTCAATGCTTGCTTTGGCGAACACCAATCCATTTCATCAATGATCTGAAGCGCCACCTCCTTTTCCAAACAAGGGCACCCATTCAGATCACGAACGCGAAGTTCCCCCAGAACAGGATGTGAGGCTGTGCACTTGCCACCACGCCACTGAACTCTGAGACCAACCAAAGCGCTCGCTTTGCCAATTGGCACTAGTGGATCTACCATTTCAGGAGTTACCAGGGTCCCACCTGGGGTAATACACATCTCCCGAGATCCAACAGCTAAAGACACCAACACCTTTTGCTGCGGAAGCTGTTCACCAGGACGAAGTGATCTGAGAGGATGTGATGCTCCCGAGTCCAACATGCCCATTCCCGAACACTCATTGGTGTCAGAAACCCTGGCCACATGTAGAACGCATACTCCTCGGCCTTCTCCCTGCTTCGGCAACAACGTGGCATCAGACGAACCGACTCCACAGTCCGCCCTTCCATTCCTCCATTGAGAATGGGACCAAGACGCACGCTGCCTTTCAGCATGCAAAACCATTTTTCAGCTGTTTTGTAATCCATAACCAAACAGCCATGTTCAAACCACAAGAGCTGGTCCAGCGAAGATTTTGCACCCACGTGACACATCCCATTGATCACGGTGAGGTTCGCCCCAAACTCCAAAATCAACCAGAGAGGGATAATCAGAGGCCCATTGTCTTCCCTAATCAACGTCCCTTTCTCTGTAATCCTCATTGTCACACCACCAAGCGCGCTTTGCACCATAACAGTAGTGTCAGGTAAACATTCCCATGGAAAAAGCGTCCGCACAAGATGCGTAGCAGCTGTATCCACCAACGCCACTCTCCCTTCCTGCTGAAACAACCCAGAGCCACATAACATTCGAACGCTGGGATCCCCGCTTGATGCTGACTGCGCTGATGACAGCTTCATAGATTTCAGCACTTCTAACGCTTCAGCAAGGACCTGATTGGGTGTTGATGGTGATGAGGGACTTGCAGAACCTTTCTCCAATCCCGCATTAGCCGTCTCATCTCCCCCTTCAGCCACCTCTGCCTTTTTGGCATTTCCCCATTTCGCACCTTTGCCGCCCTTTCCCCCTTTGGGAGATTCCCTTTAGATCTATTCCTCTCAGGGTTTGAGTCCACATTGGAACTTGCACCATCCTTATATGGACACTGCGGCTGTAGATGGCCAACGGCCCCACACTCAAAACATCTTCCGCGCTCCAGGGAGTCTTTATCATGCCGAAATTTGCAGCGGGATCCGAACTTGCAGCCTGCATCTGTCTTCCCATATATCCAACAGAATGGACGTTCACCATCACCGCTGTACCTTTTTCCTTTCCCTTTGCCTTTGTCACCCTCCTCCGTCTCGTCACCAGTTCCCTTTTGGGCCTTGTTTAACCTTGCCCTTTTCTTGGCGTCCGAGTCCTGCTTCACCTCTTGATCACCAGCACTATGCAATAGCAGTTCAAACTCTGCCTGTAACATTTCAGCTAGTTGTGTCGCAGTTTCAGAGGTCGGCGAGTAGTCCACCCCCAATTTCTCCCGAAAGGATGCCACTCTGAAATGAACCGTAGGGTGTTTTGCCAGTAACGCAGATGATAAACCATCCAATCCCTTGATAAGCAAGGTAGCGTCCGGCTCGGCCGCTCTCAACTCCCTTAATCGGGAACGCCATTGCGCCCATTGACGCACTCCCTTGATGGCCTCTGAGATCGAGGTTGCTGAAGATGGTTGCACCAAGAAGTTCAACATTGTGCTGCGCTCATTTGCTCCACCTGGTTGGTAGACCGTCAGCAATTTGTAAAATATCATCACTGACCCCAACATTCGAGTGGAAACGATCTCGGTCTTCAATCTCTCCGGAATCGCCTGCAGCAGTAAAGACACCGCTCTCTGCTCCAACAAAACATGCACAGTTCGAACCACTTTGAGCCCTTCCAGCTCAGCCTTGATGCCCAACCTTTCCAGCGGAGAAACACTCAACCATTTGGCATACGCCTGATACGCCTTTGAATAGACGCATTGCCACCGCACTCTTCCTGTATCTGTCAGAAGACAACATTGGTTCGATCATTGCGATCCAATCACCTAGTGCCGTCGGATTGCTTGGTGTGTAGTCTGCCAAAGTAGGAAGGCTCATCACATGCTTCCCAAGAGCCTCCGGACGTTCAGTTCCAGAACTATCACCAATGATTGGCATACCACGTGGCACCACTGCTCCAGGAGGTAAGCTGACCCTACCACCAGGCCCTTGAGGCAGTCCATGTCCTATATCAGGCGTAACAGCTGTGAGCGGAACCTTTTCTAATTCCAACTTCCCAGCGACCATTTTCCACCGATACGGAACATCATCCACCATTGTATATCCACCCGATCCTGCCGAGTTCTCTTGCGTCGCAGTTTCGCGAGCTGAAACAAAACCGGGCTGGTTCCCCATAGGTGCGGCAGAACCATCAGCGCCTGACGGCAAGGAAGTAATCGGAACATGTGTTAAACCAGGTGGTCCACTTGCATATCCACCACTTGCAGGACCTCCCGTGGGGTAATTCAATGGAGGCAATCTGGAGGGTTTCTTCCCTTCAGCTACATGCATCATTGGCACTTCTTTTTCATCCTCCACTTGAGCATCCCCCTTCCTGGACCCAGGCAAGGATTGAAGATCACAACCCTTTGGCAGGTCGTAGCCCTCAATAGGCAGCCATGTCCCATCAGGCAACACAGTCCAAAAACCACCCATACCATCAGTGTAGAAAACTTGTCCTGGCGGGTACTGTTTCTCTGGAGTCATTCCAAAAGGATATGCAGCATTTGCGTCCACCACTCCAGTGCTCCGTGCTCGCGAAGCTGACCCAGATGCAGCAGAGGTATAGCTTTTCTCCTCCACCCGATGCAACCTGTTCCCCAGCTCCTTTGTTTGCGCAAGCAACTCCTTAAGCGCACGCTTTACCACTGCCATATCTTCACTTTGTTCTTCACCACTCACATCAGGAATAAGCTCTTCCTCCACTTGCGCTCCACCAATAGTACCTCGTTCCATCTGGCCCATTAAGCCTGACGATGGTCTCTCAACAGGTGCAGGTTCCTGACCCAAAAGATCTTGCAGCGACGGTGGCCTCCTCGTATTTTCACCACTTCTATCCCCTCCGCTCGCAGGAAGACTTGCCGGCCTTGATTGCCTCAGTCTCATTTCTTCTTGAGCCCGCTCGCTCCAGAAAGGATTTGCTGCTGGAACCGGAACCACTTCATTTTCCACCTGAGGCGTTGGCTGTATCATTGCAACCTCCCTACCATCTGTCAGCGCTTGTACCACTTGTTGTCGTTCTTCACCCCCATCACCACGATTTCCTTCGGCTTCATTGGCCGTGGGCGACAGTCCAGGCTCAGAGCGACGCCGCATCATGTCCATGGCGTTAAACAAACGAAAAATCTTTACCTATACCGCAGGAAGCCTAATTTGGGCTCATAACCTACGGGGGCAACCGAAAGGGGAAGGATCTCAACCCTAACAGTCGCCAGAGGTTTCACCCTGAACCAACCAGCAAACACCAAGAACTCGAAACTCTTTTTTGCTACCAGGCGCATGGCCCAGTCTTGAGCCATGAAGGTTACCAGGTACATTGACCCTTCAACTTTCAACACCAACTCTTTTCTACAATACCAACTGCAGCTCCGCACCCTAAACCCGAAACCCTAAACGCTAAACCCTAGAAAAGGAGCGGCGGACCGCCCTGATTCTCGCCTCCGCCCGCGGCCACGTCGACGCCGCCGGGGGGCCCGAACTCTGGAGCAGAAGGGCGCCGGGTGCGTGACAAATGTAGGGTTTTGGGTTTTGGGTTTTGGGTTAGGGTTTAGGGTTTAGGGTGTGGGGTTTGGGTTTGGGGTTTAGGGCTTCGTTTCAGGTTTAGGGCTTCAGCTGAAAGAGTCTCTGTTCAAAAAAGGTTTTGGGTGTCCCCGAACCCCGATGCCCCTCCCAAACACCAGAACCAGGGTTTAGGGTTTATGGTTTCTGTCAGGGACGCCCGGGCCTCAGACTTAACTCGAACCCGGCTGGCTGCAAGAGACCTGGAGGCAGGGTTTAGGGTTTAGGGTTTAGGGTTCAGGGTTCAGGGTTTAGGGTTTAGGGTTTAGGGTTTAGGGTTTATAAGGTTTAAAGAGTCGGGCCGAGGTCGCCGCCCTCCTCCGCTGTCAAGCTGACGTCCAGGCCCACTGAGGGCTTTTTTGGGGGCCTTTTGGTAGCCCAGTGCTGCCCTTTTTTGCTTCTTTATTTGTTTATTTCTTTTAATTTGTTTGTTTGTTCCATATATTCTATTTGTTTATTTGTTGCTTCTTTATTTGTTGATTTCGTTTCATTTGTTTGTTTATTCTATTTATTCTATTTGTTTGTTTATTTATTCTTGCAACTGTTTACTTGGGGGGGGGGGAGCTCAAGGTTCCCATCCAAAAGTAACCCCCCCCCACAAAGAAAAAGACAGGAAGGTATCCTTGCTACAAGATGGTTACTGGGTTACCAAGAGGGTGTAGGCTTTTTGGGCATACTTAGACACCTTCAGTTACTCTTGATGGCTGTCTACAGGGCTCTGAAGTAAGTACATAGTTAGGGTTCACGACACGTAGAACCCCAATTATACCTGTACTTATAAGCCCCCTTCAGTCCCCGTAGACTTGGGGTTTCCAGTACCCATGAACCTCGAAGTAGGGAATACGGAAGAACTAGGTGTAGGCCCTTGTTGAGACATTTGTTTTTTTTGTTTCCTTGGTTGGGTTAAAGAGGAGTAGGGATAAGAATCTTTCTTTCAGGGATTCTAGAAAAGGGCTTAGGGTTTAGGGTTTAGGGTTTAGGGTTTAGGGTTTAGGGTTTAGGGTTTAGGGTTTAGGGTTTAGGGTTTAGGGTTTAGAGTGTGGGATCCAAGACTGAGCCCTTGAATCCAAGTGTGGAAGGTTGCAGGTGATGAGATGGCCTATTTGCTGTTGCAAAGCGCGGCTGGCCTGTCGCAAACCCTAAACCCTAAACCCTAAACCCTAAACCCTAAACGATTGGGCACCAGTCATGTCCCGTCAATTTCCTAATCTGACTGCCTCAGGCAGCTCCCAACCGGGAGGTTCTTCTTCAATTCTCCCAAGTCCGACCAATGAACCCCGCTGTGCTGTGGCTAGTCAGGTGGCAAAAACAACCTAAACCCTTACCCACAACCCTAAACCCTAAACCCTAAACCCTAAACCCTAAACCCTAAACCAAAAAAACCTAAACCCTAACCCACAACCCTAAACCCCTCAGCAGGCCTTGGACAACATGTACCAGACAGCTCTTCACGCAGCTTCCGCCAATGGCAAGCCAGAGGCGCGTTTTGGGGTGACGGCTCTTCCCTAAACCTACCGGTTCCTATTTCCCTACAAGGAGGGGCCCCCTTGCTGTACTAGCTATAGTTACGGGACTTGTAGCCCAATTTAGGATCCTTATAACCCAATTTAGGGTACTTACAACTCTACTTATAACTAGGGGGCACCTCCTTGCAAGGGTCCACGTGCCAAAACGGAGATCCCGAAAATGGGGGTACCTTTGGGGGGTTCCAATCATAGGGATTGTAGGATTTGGGGGTGTAGAAGGGGTACCCCTAGTTTGGGAAATACCCATGTAGTGTATACTTGGGACCTACCTATGGCTACGACATGGGAATCCCTGTAGCCCAAGCAAAGACTATAGTAGGGGTACGTGGACCCTTATTAGGGCTAGGGAATGAGAGGAGTAGGATATCCCTATATCCCCCTTCATATACCCTTTTAACCTGCTGCATGTTAGCAGGGTAGATACAGGGTTGAAATAAGGTTGTTTCTGTAGTTACCATACGTATAACCTTACCTTGAGCTATACCCCTCAAGCCTAAACCCTAACCCCTAAACCCTAAAACATAAACCCTAAACCCTAAACCCTAAATCCTAAATCCTAAACCGTAAACCCTAAACCCTAAACCCTAAACCCTAAACCCAAACCCATGAACCCTCTTGCCGCCCAGTGCATCGAGCTGCTCTACAAGAAGCGGGCGCGCCTCGAGCAGAAGGATGGCTCGGGCCGGACGCCGATGCAGCGCCTCGGCAAGCAATTTAGGGTTTAGGGTTTAGGGTTTAGGGTTTAGGGCTTAGGGTACCCATGCGTAGATTTTTGAAGATGGGTTCACACCTTAAGCTAGAGCCTACTTGGCCTAAATCCTTAACCCCGAGCCCTACCAAAAAGCGTACAACAAAACCTTGTCTACCAAGGCTTGCTTTGGATGGCAAGCAGGTCGTGGCCCCAGCGTTCTCCAGAGTTGGAACTTCTTGCCGAATGAAAGGAACGCACTGTTTGCTCACATGTCCTTGGCCGAAAGCTCTATAGATGGGAGCTGGACAGCATACATCCTCCTACTGTAGTGGTCCACCAAGCAAACCGAATACAGCATCCTCACAGCTGTTTAGGGTTTAGGGTTTAGGGTTTAACTTCCCACATGACCTACTTGAGGCCTGAGTCCTTTCGTACCAGGACGGGCTATTATACCCCATAACCCTCAAAAAGGCCCTTCATAGGGTTGATTATGGAGATTCTATTGCCTCATTGTCCATCTAGGGTCTCATTGTCCATCCTGGTAGGGTTGTAGGCCTCAGACCTAACTCCCCCCGTTTTAGGGTTTAGGGTTTAGGGTTTAGGGTTTAGGGTTTAGGGTTTAGGCCAAGCAACTGGGTGCCGTCAGCCAGCCCACAGACGGCACGTGCACCACCTCTCTTCCCTCACAGTGCACTTCCCAAAATAGGGGTACCCTTCAAAGACCCCCCCAAAATAGTATAATCCTCATTATAGGAAATAGGAACTCCAAAAAGGGTACCCTTACAGTTACTGGCCACGAGTCGCCTTATATATTGAGGGTTAGGAGAACCTTATGCGCTTGCTGTGACCATTAAAACTGACCCAAAGGCATCCTTTTCCATCCTATGGGTTGCCGGGGAACCCTAAACCCTAAACCCTAAACCCTAAACCCTAAACCCTAAACCCTAAACCCTAAACCCTAAACCCTAAACCCCGCGGAATCCGGAGCTGAGGTGAAGTCGATTCGGATGCTTCTGCGTCTCCGTGCCGTGATGCCCGAAGAGGCGGACCCCAGGATTGCGTGAACACTCCCTGGGGGGAACATGCCAGGAACCTGAAAGTGCGAGTGGGGGTGGGGCAAGAAGCAGAAAGGATTAACATAATATACATATATATATATATACATATACATATGTGTATGTATATATAAAGGTATAGCCATAAATGTGTAATCTTCGGAGCTCTCTGCCAGGCAGCCAAGCGAGAAGACCTTCAGGACTTGATTTCCGAAGTGGAGCGCGAGGCACGGTGTTGGCTAACGAGCGTAGTTTCTGCATCCTTCCTATGTTCAGAAGGCTGATTTCGCGGCTCCATGCCAGGACTTGTTACACCTTTCACACCTCCCCTGAATAAGCGGACATCAAGCCATGCGCTGGCAATCCGGGCACATAATCTGGGAAGCCTATCGGCACTCTCGGAGGCTTTTCTGATGAACGTTCCGCAGCCAACGATAAACCCTTTAAAAACCCTACAATACCCAATAACCCTATAATACCCTAGAATACCCTATAAAACCTATAAACCCTATAACACCCTTTAAAAACCCTATAACACCCTCTAAACCCTAAGCCCCAAACCCATGGGCAGGTTCTCACATAAACCCCCCTTTAAAAGCCCCATAACACCCTCTAAACCCTAAACCCTAAACCCCAAACCCATGGGCAGGTTCTCATGGAGCAACTCAAAGAAGCTGAAAGCCTCTGCAGCCAGCAGCAGCTGAAGGCAACGAGGGGGATGCGGGCTTTTTATTGGGTTTTTGTTGGGTTTTTATTGGGTTGTTATTGGGTTTTCTGTTGGGTTTTTGTTGGGTTTTATTGGTTTTTGTTGGGTTTTTCTTGGGTTGTTGTAGGTTTTTGGGGTTTTATTGGGGTTTATGTTTATTTGTTTATTGTTTTTTTTTTTTTTTTTCTCGGTTTTTTTTGGGTTTATTGGTTTTAGGGGATAGGGGTTTAGGGCTTAGGGTTTATCTAGGCGTTTGTAGGGTTTAGGGGCTTATTGGTTTCATTGGGTTTGTTTGGCTTATTGGGTGTATTGGGTGTATTGCATTTATTGGGTTTATTGTTTGTTTTTTTGAGGGGGGTTTAGGCAAAAGAGCCCCTCCATGGCAGAGACTGTGTTTCACCTAGGAAGATGTCTACAACATACAGGG
The DNA here is from genome assembly GCA_905221605.1 of Symbiodinium natans. Lineage (NCBI taxonomy): Eukaryota > Dinophyceae > Suessiales > Symbiodiniaceae > Symbiodinium > Symbiodinium natans. The sequence goes on along the minus strand of CAJNDS010000567.1, from coordinate 29,047 downwards.
GCAACCTGTTGCACGGTGCTGGCAGTGCGAACAGTCGTCTCGCTCAGGGGCAGATATCGTGCATCCCAAACCATCAACCCCTTGGTTTAGGGTTTAGGGTTTAGGGTTGCCTCGAGACCCCAAGCCCGGATCCGTAAACTTTGCCAACTAGTACCCTCAAGCCACCACCCATACAAGCCCAAAAATCAACTTTTAAGGCTAAAAGCATGGGCCCCCCCTATGTGGGCAAATATACGTATAAATATATATATATATACTCAGTACATGCAACCTTTTGCGTACATCAACTCTTAACCCCCGCCAACCCGCAAGAACACATAACATCGGCCAAACCTCGCCAGACCCTAAACCCTAAATCGGCCAAACCTCGCCAGACCCTAAACCCTAAACAGGTGGGGAAAAAACCCAAACCGTAAATGCCCTTTGGCACAAGATCCCCTACACCCTAAACCCGAAAAGCCTTTCGCAAAAGATCCCCTCAACCCTAAACCCTGAACGCTGAACCCTAAACCCTGAACCCGAAACCCGAAACCCCAAATCCTAAACCCTAAACCCTAAACCCTAAACCCTAAACCCTAAACCCTAAACCCTAAAGATCCGCAAGGATGCCGAAGCAGCATTCGAGGATGCACGGCAGCACCTGCTTCTTGTCGGAGCCGGGGCCGCCCTTTCAAAAGGGTTTAGGGTGTGGGGTTTAGGGTTTAGGGTTGAGGGTTTAGGGTTTAGGATTTGGGGTTTAGGGTTTAGGGTTTAGGGTTTAGGGTTTAGGGCTATAAACCCTAGACCCCAAACCCTAAAGCCTACAGGGTTTTTAGGCTTTTCGAAAGGGTTTAAGGATTTGAGGCGTTTCAGGATTTTCGGGGTTTAAGGACTTTCAGGGCGGTTCACGACTTGAGGGGTTGAGGATGAGGGTTTCGGGTGTTTTTTTTGGGGGGGGGTTCAGGGCTATGGGGCTTTTGGGGTTAGGGGTCAGGGCTTCGGGTTTCGGGTTTAAGGATTTGATTAGTAGGGCTTAGGGTTGTAAGCTTCGTGCCCCGATGCAGGGTCGCCGGTTGGGGTTTTAGGGTTTCGGGCAAAGTGGGTTTCAGGGTTGCAGGTGGTCAATAGCTTTTTGAACTTCCCTTGTGTAGGCTTGTCCTCGCGCCGCCCTCAGAAGTAGGGAAGGTGCTTTCGGGCTGCTTGTAGCAGGAAGAGTGACATTAGCCCGAAGGCAGGGGCCGTAGTGGTGGCGGTTGAAGAGCTTCCTTACTGGTTCTTAGCAGGGAATGCGTGAGTTAGGTACCCGTACAGAATGAAAGGGTATCTATTGAGGGAGATAAGGTGCATCATTCCCTACTACGAACCAGGGAATTTCGAGTTTTTTTCTGTTCTTCTGACTCATTCTTCTTTTTCCTTACTGTGTCCTTACTTTTCGGGCTCTTACTTAGCAGACTTATCCAACAGCTGAACTCTAAACTTTTCGGTTTCCTTATCGGCATAATGAAGTTGGACCTTCCTATTTGTTTTTACTCCTTGGTTCTTGGAGAAGGAGCAAGGGCTTTAGCACGCAGGCTAAGGGCCCTACTGGGCCCTAAACCTAAACCCTAAACCCTAAACCTTAAGCCCTAAACCCTAAACCTCATGCCCACCCAAGGCTCCACTTGACGTTGCTGAGCGAGACCGCCAGGGTCACGCCACTCATCCACAACGCCGAATACAGGCCATGCGGACTTGACAGGTTTAGGGTTTAGGGTTTGGGGTTTGGGGTTTAGGTTTAGGTTTAGCGCTTAGGGTTTAGCTTGCCCTTAATCCCTATATAATCGACCCCCCAGTTTAATTAGGGTTTAGCGTTTTGGAATCGGGGGCTCTTGTGCCAGGATGCCAACACACCAAACACAAGTGCCAACTGCCCGAAGATGGCCAAGCAGAGCAAAACATGCAAGGTCCCAAAGCCAACAGAGATAGCCCACAAACGCTTCAAAATCCGAAATCCTAGCCGCAATGTTAAACCAAACGCTAGACAGGTTGGCGGACCTCTTGGAGCAAGATCGCGTTGGCGTACAAGAACGAGAGCGTCTGAAGGCGGGGGGGGGGGGGGGTTGGAGGATTGGGATCTTGGGGTTGGGGGGGGGGGGGGGGTTGTAGCTTGGGGGGTTAGAGGAGCCCCTTTTCTAATCCCCATAAAGGACTGTTAGTACAAGGGGGAACATCCCACAAGGGATCAACAACTTGAGTTTGAGTCCTAGGCCCTAAACCCTCCTTGGAGGTTCATGGTACTTAATAACCTTATTATAGCCATATTGGGGCACTTAAAGGGCTCATAAGTGAGTTATAAGTTCAGTTATAATTAGGTTGTAGGTACCACGAACCTCCAAGTAAACCCGAAACAGTACGTGCCAGGTTCCAAGGGACCCTAAACCCTAAACCCGAAAAAACCCTAAACCCTAAACCCTAAACCCTAAACCCTAAACCCTAAACCCTAAACCCTAAACCCTAAACCCTAAACCCTAAACCCTAAACCCTAAACCCTAAACCCTAAACCAAGTCAGATGTTCACCCGCCTTCAAGCATTGAGTCGACGTCAACCCCCTCCCCAGCTCTTTTGGGGCTTGCAGGGCTTGGGTTTTAGGGTAACCCGAAACCCGAAACCCTAAACCCGAAACCCTAAACCCTAAACCCTAAACCCTAAACCCTAAACCTAGTTGTTGCTTGTAGGGTTTTTTTTCGAGAGAGTCAGATTTTTAGGGTTAAGGGACGGGGGAGGCACCTCGGGAACTTGGGGAACTTTGGGTTACGTAGTTCCCTTGTAGGGTTTAGGGTTTAGGGTTTAGGGTTTAGGGTAGCCTAAACCCTATAAACCCCAAAGAACCCTATAACAGATTCAGTTTCAGCACAGGCATGGCAAATCATGATGTTTTTGGTTTAGGTTTGGGGTTCAGGGTTTAGGGGTTCTATAGTATGATCCGATAGAGGCTGTTTGCCTATGCTGTAAGCCTGTGTCTCTTTCACAAATCTGGGGCCTGGATCTTCGTCATTCCTCCAAGCGTCCGAAGGTAAAACTTATACTGCCCTGGGCTTTAAAGAGTTGTTGCCAGGGTTTAGGGTTGATGCAGATTAGGGCTGACAGTTGTGCATCCGACGTGCATGTCTCCATGACCTAAGTGCGCCGACCAATCCCCGACCATCTGGAGTTCGCCATGTCCGATTCGAACTCTGTGCACAGCGGGTCGGATGGCCTTGAGCCTTTGCCCATCGAGAGTGCCCACGACACCGTCGGCTGCATCGAAGTCTTTGCATGGCTGGTGGGTGTCGGCGGCATGGCGGCGATGTTGCTTCATGTGTTTTTGGATATGAGCGCGTCATATTTCAATTTTGGCCTCATCTGCTACATCCTGTACCTTGTCGAGTGGTGCCAAAGCAAGGCGTGCAGATACTTGTCCAACGTGCACAGCGAAAAGGACTTCGTCGACTACATAGAGACGCTCCAAAAAGCTCATCCAATCGTCACCTTCAGCATTCAGAACTATCACTACGAGAACGTGTCGACCTACGACGCATCCAAGAAGAAGTGGACAACCAAGTCAAAGCGCCAGAATACGCACGCGGCATCGGCCAGGTTCCCCATTGCCAGCGTCACTGATGAGACCTTATCTCCAGCCCAGACAGTGGCAATGTTCCATTTGCTGCACCGCAGTGCGGCCAGCGAAGGCAGCAGCTTACTCCATGAGACTGTGATTCGGGTGGAAGGAACTGGGGAGCAGCGCTTGCTTCTGGCCTGCCACTTCCCCCTCACTTTCATGCCGCGTGACGCAGAGACTACCGCGGCACTGGCCAGATTCAAGGAAGATTTCTACCGCTCGAACACGACAGACCAGTTTCAAGACAAGTCTGAGAAGCAGTCGCTGGACTGCATCCACATCGATCGCGCCATGGTGGTGCTGAGCTCAGCGGGGCAAGCTGTGACGGAGAGGCCTTGGTGGATGCGCCGTTCTTGGCTGGCGCTCTCGACCCTGCTGCTGATGGGCTTGCCCTTCCGCTACTTCTTGTATCGCCGTGCGCAGAAGGTGGTGTGGCATGTGCGGAAGCACTTTTCCATATCTCCCACCGCCGCGGCTGCAACTACAACTCCGCTCCACTCCTTGACGCGCTCTCGCGACCCAGCCGTGGCACGCGTGCCTTGGGGACGAAATGAGCCCTAAAAGGGTTTATGATCCATATACCTTACTAGGAAATATAGTAGAATAGGGTATATGACCCCCAATTTTAGGGTTCATTTCGTCTTCAAGGTGGGGCGCATGGATCCGAACGTGCGCATCGAGTTTTCCGAGGAAGGTGGCTTTTGGCAGCTGCCTGCAGCCCCAGACGACATTCTGGACATCGAGGCCATTGCCGGCGCACCTGGTATCTTAGGGATACTTGGAAATCACTCTTAATTTTGGGCACTTTAATTTCTAAGAAACAGCTAAATTTTTCAAAAAATATACACTTTTGCTAGGTTCCGAGTTCAGTATAGGTATCGAGGCCCCTACATACTGGACCCACCGCGACCTCAGTGTGGCATTTCGCTGCGCCGAGCTTCTCGAGGACGCCTCGGATGACATGCGGGCCCGATTCTTTGTGGTGCTTTTACGGTAACTTTAGATCCTTAGCCTTTTTTTGGTTTTATTGGGCTTCTTATAACAAGGCAGCTAAGAATCTAAATTACTAACTACCCTCCTAAGTGCAGCCAAGGAGTGCAGCAGCTCTTGGACGACTGCTTCACGGCAAGGGCCACCCGGGACCGTGCTGGGAGTCTGCCCACGCGCCTGGTGGCGGAGATGGTTCAGCGGATTGAAGACAGCACCTGGGACTCTATATCACCTACAGTTTAGGGATAGCTACCCCTTATTACCTAGCAGGTATAACCTATATTTCCTACAGTTTAGGGATAATCTACCCCTTATGAATTCGTAGGTATATACCCATATAAAACGGTCGGTAAAGAGAGCCCCAGGCAGCCTTTGGCAGAGATATGTCGACCGACGGAGCAGGGCTGCTCTTCGAGCAGCTGACATCACGCATGTTGAGGACCTGGCCGGAAGTGGCCGCTGCAAGACCACCCGAAGCCTAGGCCACCTGAACGCGAGGCTGGACAGCAGCGTCAACGAACTGTACCTAGGCAGGCCCTTAGGGGAATTTGTTGTTTCTTAATTATAGGGTTTAAGAGGATAATGTAGTACTGATTCAGGAATCTGTTCAGAGGGCCTCTAAGGGCCATCCTACGTTTTCATTTCTTGTATTGGGTTTTAAGAGGATCGTATTTAGGAATATTTGTTCAGAGCGTCTTGAGGTCTGAAGAGGCTCCCAAAACCCTAAACCCTAAACCCTAAACCCTAAACCCCAAACCCTAAACCCTAAACCCTAAACCCCAAACCCTAGGTACTTGTTCCACGGCTCCAGCCCGGCCGGCGTCCTGGGCATCGGCTCTGCCGGCTTCAAGCTGGACCTGGCCGGCTCACGCACCTTATACTGTTGGTTAGTAGGAGGGAATGGGGGGTTTAGGGTTTAGGATTTAGGGTTTAGGGTTTAGGGTTTAGGGTTTAGGGATATATATATATATATATATATATATATTCCCTTAAAGGGTACATATAGGGCCCAAATTCCCTCCAACAGTAAGGTACAGGCACAATGTTTGGCCCCGGAGCCTATTTTGCCGAGGCCAGCAGCAAGGGTGATGAGTATGCCTCTGAAGACCCCAGCGGGCTTTTTGCAGGGAAATGTGCGATGCTCCTTTGCCGCGTGGTTTGCGGCAAGCTTTTCCGGGTCGAAACGGCAGACCCCGATGCAGTGCAGAAATCCAGGGCCGGCGGCTACGATGGCACCTTGGGCGACCGGGAGCATGCTGCAGGCACATACCGCGAGTTTGTGGTCTACGATGAGGCGCAGGTCTACCCAGAGTACGTCGTCATCTACCGGCGCGTCTTTGACTGACTTACCCCGACGCCAGTCCGGCGGCTCCACCCGGTAGCAAGAAGACCCTGACAAGCCTGAGCTTGCGCGAGCCTGACATCCTGATCCTGAAAACCTGAGCCCAGTCCGAAGACCAAATGAACTCTGAGTTGGGGTCATTTACCCTATGCGACTCTAATTCCCATTAAGGCAAACGAACCAGAAACCCTTTTGGGGCCCTTTTGGGGTCCCCAAGGCAGTCAAAATCTACAAAAGCTGAGCCCAGATCCGTCGCCTGAGAACATGTTTCCCATGCGCTTGTCCGACTGTGAGCCAGAGTCGCTAGAACGCCGGGTTTGGGGTCCTAAATGCCCCCTAAAAAGCCCTAAACCTCCAACCCTAAACCCCAAAACCCCTAAACCCCCAAACCTCTAATGAGCCCTCAGCCCAGAGCCTCAGTTCGACCTCACCACTCCAACCTGGACGAAGGCCCAAGGAAGGCTTAACCCTAAACCCTAAACCCTATAATAAACGCCAAACCCTAAACCCTAAACCCTAAACCCTAAACCCTAAACCCTAAACCCTAAACCCTAAACCCTAAACCCTAAACCCAACAATGGGTTGTTTGGTCCTCTCTGGGCAAGCTATAGTATGGTGGGGGTTGGTATAGGGATTCCTCGTTTTGGGGGCTTAAGAGCACACTTTAGTCGGCTTTGGGGCTTATGGGGGTTTTAAGACCCTTTTTTCCGGTTTAGGGTCTAGGGCTTGTAGGCTTATGGGCTTTTAAGGGGGCTTTGGGCTTGTTTTTTCCGGTTTAGGGTCTAGGGCTTGTAGGCTTATGGGCTTTTAAGGGGCTTTGGGCTTACCAGGTTTTTCAAGGCTTCGGGCGTTTGAGGCGTTCAAAGGGTGTACGTCGCTAAACAATTGCCCTGGGCGAGGTTGCTCTGCAGGAGGCGGACACAGAGCTGGCCAAGGTGCTGGAAGACGTCAAGGTGGGGAGTCCTAGGGTCCTAGGGTTTTTGTAGGACCAGAGTAGGTTTCAAAAGCTTGCTCACGGAATCCAGCCTGGGGTGTTTTTTTTTGGGGGGGGGGGACGGACAGAGAGGGGTTTAGTGTTTTTTTTCGGCTTTTCGGGGGTAAAATTTGCAGGGAAACAAATTTTGGGGCCTCCAAGTGTTTGGGAAAGTGTGCGTTTCGGGGTTCGCATGGTGAGTGCCAGGAGGACCCCCAGGGTTCAACCTTAAGGGTCCAAGGTAAAACCCTAAACCCCAAACCCCAAACCCCTGAACTTCCTTAAACGCCAGGAGAAAGGCAAGGACCTCTCCTTGCTCCGAAGGGACTTGGACTCTATCCGCGACGCCAAGACGAAGAAGATGGAGGCGGGGCTTCGTCTATTTAATAGAGGGGTCAGAATTCGAATAAATCGTACAAAGGGTTTATAGGGTTTAGGGTTTAGGTGTATTCGGTGTCTTCCTTTATGGTCCCTAGAATATTGGGACCATAAGGGAATACGAGTAGTATGATTATATTCAAACAACGCTCCCAAAAAGCCCTATTCCAACCATTAAGGCCCCTATATTGTGGGTGCAGGGTTGAGGACGGCGGGCATGTTGAGTTGTCAATGGATCATGGCAAGAACAAGGCATTGTCAGGTGTGACTTGTTCCGGTTCCTCTGTGTTTTATGCTCTTAGCTATAAACTCTAACAAAGATGAGATGTCTGCAGCTTTCATGAAATCCTGTCTGTCTTCGTCTGGCCAACTCAAATTATTCTTTGCGCCGCGACCTGAGCGTAACCCTAAACCCTGAACCCCAAAACCCTAAACCCTAAAAACCTAGAACCCTAAACCCTAAAACCCTAAAACCTTTAAAACCTTAAAATCCTAAAACCCTAAAACCCTAAACCCCTAGAACCCTAAAACCCTAAACCCTAAACCGTACAACATCTTCGCCCCGATGCCTTAACCTTGCTCGCCATTTCCAAGCCTCTTCAGCCAAGATGTCCACATCCTGAACGGCGTATACAGTTTCTTATAGGGTCTTCAAAGTCTTCTTCCTAAACCCAAAACCCTAAACCCTAAACCCTAAACCCTGAACCCTGAACCCTGAACCCTAACCCTAAACCCTAAACCCTAAACCCTAAACCCTAAACTCTAAGCCCTAAGCCCTAAGCCCTAAGCCCTAAACCCTAAACCCTAAACCCTAAACCCTAGCCCTAAACCCTAAACCCCTCAAAAGGAGCTACAGAACCTCAAGCAGCTCCTGGAGCAGATGAAGCAGGCCATCCAGGCCTTGAAGTCCCAGGAGAGGTGGGCTCTGGGTCTCAAGGGAAACGCGTGGGGTTTAGGGTTTAGGGTTTAGGGTTTAGGGTTTAGGGTTCCGACGCCGCGCTCGAAGTCTCTGAAGGACCTTCAACCAGAAGAACCCGTGAATCCTAAACCCTACAGGCTTTCGGGTTTAGGGTTTTTGAGAATGTAGTAACTCATGGTACTAGGAGCATACGATACAGTCATGCTTACATACCGCAATAGCTCTTCGGTGCTTGCATGAAATGAACATAGTCATGACAAACATCTGATGTGTGGTACAGGATAGATATAGTAGTAGTCATCGCACTTGCAATAATCAGTAAAAACACCGCAAACCAAGCCTACTAGGGTTTATAGTGCTCAGGGGTTTAGGGAGGTGGCTATGCGTGAGCACCAGGGTTGCTTCGCCACCTCAACCCTTAACCCTAATTAAACCCTAAATTACATCCATAAAGAGGACAGTGCCGGCAGGCTCAATTGGGCCTTGCAGTTGTGGGCATATAGCTTCACGGTTCGCCCTATGTGATCAAGCATCCCCTAAAAACAGAGGGACCTGAATGATGCTGTTTAGGGATTATAGTGCTGAGTTGTTTCTGTTTCTTTGTGTTTTTGGGTTTTTGGTTTCTGGGGTCTGGTGCGTTTGCCATCACCCGCCATGGCAAAGAAGATCCGTGTGGACATCGTGAGCGATATTGCCTGACCCTGGTGCTGTGGCAGCATCATAATTGTCAGGGTCTAGGGATAAGGCTAGATAAGTAGGGAGCAGGTTTGTCGGATAGAAACAGGTGGCTTCAGGGTTACAAGCGCACGCGAAAATCTGCTTCTGAACACAGTTGCGCAGCGAAGCGAAGTGGGGGTGCCCACTGGGTGAAGGCCATCAACAAAAATCGCTTACATCGTGCTTACCATCAAAAGACCTGTTTTTTTGAACCCTCCCCCCAAAAGCCGCGCATGGCTGCCCAGGTGCTATGTTGGAGATACTCGACTGGAAGCTGCGGTGCAGCAGATGCAGCAGCAAGGTGTGGAAGTGGCCGTGAGGCCACTCCTTCGCTCAAACGGTTGCTACTAATTGCTTAAGAACCCCAAACAATAAAAAGATTCTTCGTTATTAATAAGCTTAATATATATTTTTTTTTGCGGGGGGCTCTGAAGCAAATAGTAGGTTGGAGTCGCTCTTCCGGTGAAATAGTTGGAGTCTGGAATTGAGGGTTGGCAGTAGTATCCCTAGGCCCCAGTCTTCACTATAAGTTAGCCCGATGGCTGGATAGTTCTGCTGAGTGCCCTGACAGGTATTATCCCTTCATGATTGACCCCTCCACCAAGCAATCTGGTGAGGACAAGGCAGACTATTGCAGGCAAGCCTGGCAAAATGTTGCCACACGACTCCGGCGTTGCAGAGCCCGGAGTTCAATTCCCTTGCAGCCGCACCCTTGAACCCAAACTGTCAGCCTTGGTTTGATAGCCATAGGCTTTGCGTGATACCCGGGGGGGGGGGGGGGGCTGGTGAACTATGGGATAAGTGTGTATCCATCTTGTGTTTTTAGATTCTTCAAGCTACGGGAGATACGGTGTTGTCGCAATTTTTAATTCTGGCGGGGTTTCTATACTTTACGATGACTGCAGACACTGAGAGCAACCCCAGGCGTCGTGGGTGGGGCGGTGGCTGGAAGCCTCCAGATTTGAGGCACACGCTGGGGAGTTTACCTGCAGAATAGAGGGTTTATGGGGTTGAGAAGAAGGGTATGTATGTATGTATGTATGTATGTATGTATGTATGTATGTATGTATGTATGTATGTATGTATGTGTATATATATATATATGTACATATATATATATATGTACATATAGAGATATGTTGAATGTATAGGGTTTGGTGTTGGAGTGTAGGAGGCACTTGGCCTGGCTGTACCGATTTACACTGGAACTCTGCAACATACTGGTTCTAGAACGGGAGTTTTCCCAGATCGGGGACATCACCATGTCAGCCTTACGTAAGCCATCTGTAGGGGTACCAGCCAGGTAACTCAGTAAACCCTTAACCCCAAAGCCCTAAACCCCACCTAGTAATCACCTTAAAAAAAACAGGACCCCCGAGAGGGCAAAAAAGCGTAGAGCCAGGCAATGGAAGTGGTGGCCCAACACGGAGACGCCAGGTCAGATTCAGTCGGCTGAGGAACACATCGGTGAGCCACCCTAAACGCTAAACCCTAAACCCTAAACCCTAAAGATGGATATAGAGGGTTTGGGTTTCCTTGACTGTAATACTGAAGCACACAGGCAAATAGATCCCTGCTGCTTGGAATCAAGGGATTCAGAGTCGTACCCCCTAAGGACGTACCCCTCAGAGCTTCCCTGAACATATTCCTCTTATGGCCCCTAGAGTCCCTTTAAGTGATCCCTAAACCCTAAACCCTCAACCCTCAACCCTCAACCCTAAACCCTAAACCCTAAACCCTAAACCCTATGCAACCTTAGGGCTCCAAGGTGGATCTATTCTAAGAGTAGTTGCTTGGGCTAGGGTGTAGGGTGTAGGGTGTAGGGTGTAGGGTTTAGGGTTTAGGGTTTAGGGTTTACGGTTTAGGGTTTAGGGTTTAGGGCCCTGAATTTAATATGGTCCCTGGCCTCCTTTAACGGGTTCTGATGCATGGGCCCTCAGTTTGCGTGGGGTCTATAAGGTGTTTCCTGGCAAGGGCCCATACTAAGGGCTCATGTATCTACCCGAAGAAACAACCCTAAACCCTAAACGCCCTAAACAGCCTAAACACCCTAAACAACCTAAGCACCCTAAACATCCAAAAAACGCTAGGCACCCTAAACACCCTAAACACCCTAAACACCCTGAACACCCTGAACACCCTAAACACCCTAAAAACCCTAAACCCGAAACAAGACCGATGATGGAAGCCATCCGAGGAATGCCCATCGCCTATGCACATATCTCGATGAGCTCCATGCAAAGATGCCGGAGCTCAGCGAGAAGGAGAAGGTGCACCCCCCCCCCCCCCCCCCCTCCCTCCCCAGTAGCCCTAAACCCTAAACCCTAAACCCGAAACCCGAAACCCTAAATCCTAAACCCTAAACCCTAAACCCTAGCCCTAAACCCTAAACCCTCGGTGTGATTCTGGTTATTCCAAGCTATGGGCCTGCCGTCCCCCAAACCCTGCACACGTCGGCCACCCGAGTTCTTAAACGGGATGAAGATCTACTGAGCCCGGGTTCTAGGGTTTAGGGTTTAGGGGGTTTAGGGTTTACGGTTTACGGCTGTGAGAGAGAGAGAGAGAGAGAGAGAGAGAGAAAGAGAGGGCGAGAGAGCGAAAGCGAGAGACAGAGAGAGAGAGAGAGAGCATTTTTTTCTGTTAAAAAGTGTTATTGGTACAAGAGGGCAAAAAAAACAACTGCTTTTCATTCATTTTTGGGGAGGGCTCCCGGAGACAATGAGAATGGTGACGCCCCCTTCCTCGCCACGCTCAGGTTGAGAGGAGCCATGCGTTGATGCGCGGCTCGTCTTCCAGAGCCCATCCCATTCTTTTGGGCGTGCGATCTTCATCGGGTTCAGGGTTTGGGGGTTTGGGGTTTAGGGTTTTCGGCTTAGGGCTTATAGGGTTTAGGGTCTGGGGTTCACCCGCAATTCTGGGCCTTTTTTATGTTTCAGTGCGTGAGCTGCAATCACGTGAGTGGAGTGGCAGTGGCTGCATGTCTTCTTGCTGCAGTCCTGTTTTGCCGTTTAGCCTGCAAGCACGACGCACCTAGCACTTGTTTCAATCGACCTCACCACCAGAAATCCCCAAGCACGAAGACCACCATCCAGAGCGGCAGTAAAACCGACTTAGGCCTCGAAGCACTCCGAAGTCATGTTCAGCCCCAGGCAAGTTCTATGAGCTTACCTACGACCGTGATTGCAACATCTCGGTTCCGGAGGGGGCCGCCCAGGCATCGCCTCCCAGTCGAAGATGTAGATGCGATCCTTGAAAGGGTTCTGGAGGTCTCAAGGGGTCGAGGGTTTATCATGCTTGGCAGAGGAACAAAATGGGTGCTTAGGGTGGGGGTTCTTTGAGAAGGCCTCTCGAGATCCGTAAGGATCCATGTACCTATGTAGTATATACTTGGGCCTTAAAAGGGTTCCCATATAGTAGCTTTAGGGCCGAAATCTATATACTTTAGGGGTACATGGACCCTTAGGGTTTGGAAGGAGGGTTCTGAAGTGCTTGGTAATTAGAGAGAAAACGGCCGTGTTGAGGGTGGCTTTCGGTGTAGCGCCATGCACGGCGACATCGTGAGTAAACCCTAAACCCTAAACCCTAAAACCCTAATCCCTAAACCCTAAACCAAGGTCATAGGAGGCGCTTGGCATGCTTAGTGGATGTTGACCGGTACCCAGCAATGGCGCCGCTTTGATTTCCATTGAAAATGGTCAAGTCAAGTGCCACATCCTGCAGCAAAGACGCTGAAGAATCCCACTTTCCGGGTTTCAAGATGCTTCTGAGCTCCGCGTACCCCATAAGAGAAGCTGCTTGCAATGGGTTGGCTTAAGGATTTCGTGTTCAGGTTTAGGCGTACTTCTCCAGAATTTGTTTTGCTTGTCGCCCGGCTTGGGGGGGGGGGCGGGCCCATGGAGGTTCGGGTGGCGTTTTTCCCAGCTCGGAGCATCGAACCCCTGCCGGATCTCCCCAATGACGCAAGCGGAAGGGGGAAGAGATTGCGGGAGGGAACGTTTCCGTTGGCCGGGGTGCACCCCAGGCCGTCCACTCACTCACTCACTCACTCACTTTTTTGCTTGTGGTGCATATACCATATAAACATAATATGGGGTCGGGATAAGTACTATTAGTATACTAACCCCCAAACCCTATTCTAATCATGGAAGACCCCTCACAAGTACAAGGGTTTGGGGTCAGAGTTTCGGATCAGAGTTTGGGGTCAGAGTTTCGGGTCAGAGTAGTTTAGGGTTCTTCTGCAGGCCATCGAAGAGCTCGGCTACGGCTCCGCAAAGGAGGCGGTCACGTGGTTGAGCCTCGGGTGATCTCAAGCAACACCTGAAGAACCCAAAGCCTGCTTTTTTTGTAGGCTATTACTACTTAGGAAACCTACAAAAAAATGTAGGTGTTAGGTTCTTCAGGAATGCTTCTCCATCGCTTTGTGTGTGTGTGTGTGCGTGTGTTGTAGCATCCTGGCGCGATCCAATTCTGTCTGCAAGCCCCAAATTCCCAAGACCGCAGAACCCAAGCCCAACCCCGAATCCCTACACCCAAAACCCCACAAGCCTTCCGAGGAACAGTGGGGGTGGACTACCCGAGCTGCGGGAGCCTAGGGTTGGCTGGGGCGGGGGAGCGGGTGGGTCGGTGAGTTTTTGGACTTCCTTCAGAAGAGTGCAATAGGCTAAAGCCCTGCAGCAGCTTAGGACTAAGCCCCTGAAACCCTAAACCCTAAACCCTAAACCCCGTGACTCGGAAGTCTTTCCCCCTTCACCTCGAAAAATCGATGCCGTGTTTCCAGGAGGCGTTGCGCCAGGCACGCTCCGAAGGTGTTCACAGCGTGCCCCAGTACTGTGCCCTGCTTGCAGATGCACAAGGGGGGGGGGGGGGAGATTTTTCGCGTGTATTTTCAGGAAGGTGGTGGTAGAGAGCACAGAAGAAGTGTTTCTGATTCCGGCCCTGAGTCGAGAAGCCCGAGTCAAAGAACATGAAATCCCCTCAGAGAGCACCATCCCTGCCCTGAAGCGCAAGCACCTCCCTGCGAACATTCAAGGCGTATAGAGCATGCCCCTGGCACTCCTCAACGCTTTCGATGCTTGTTTCCTTGGAAGCCATACAGCCTATACAGCTGATATCCTGAACATACCTAAACTGTGACTCTGACTTGGCCCATGCCGCTGTCAGATCCGTTTGCCATGCCTAGGCATATATCTGCCGCCTTGCGAATAAGTATATGCATTCTGTACCTGTTTCGGCACCGATTCAGGAAGAAGAGTGAGATGAATGGTGCAATACTGGAGCCAGCCCTCACAATCCCTCGTGTGAACATAAAGGTAGCTACCCAAAATGCACCGTTGGAGTTAAGAGTTAAATAGGCAATGATACCCCAAACCCTCCTAAAACATCTAGATACCCTTTGAATCCCCTAAACCCTAAACCCTGAACCCGAGTCCTGCAAAGGCATCCAGGCTGATGGCCCGGGCACCAGTGAGCCCGTGGTCTTCTCTGGGGCACAAGCATCTTGGCGGGTTTCGGTTTAGGGTTTAGGGTTTAGGGTTTAGGGGTTTAGGGGTTTAGGGTTTAGGGTTTAGGGTATAGGGTTTAGGGTTTAGGGGTTTAGGGTTTGGGGCTTCTACGGGACCAGGCACGAAAGGCATCTGGCATGATTGCAAAAAGCAACTGGTGCTGCTGTATTTGACATGACAAGAAGGGATCCACGGCTCCTACGGTTGATAATATAAATCCTGCATGACCCGAAGTACCCTAACCCCTAGGAATTATGGTAGTTTAGTATGGTAGAGTCCTGCAGGATTTATAGTATCAACCGTATCATGGACGGCCATCTTTGCAGAATGCCAGTCTTCGAGCACCGATCTTTGGCATTCAGGACAGCCGAGCCTTCTTCTCCGTCATGCGACAGCAGCTGGCCTAGGCGCGTTGGGGGGGGGGGGGGGGGCGTCCTTGTGTCTTTGCCTCTTCGGGAAGCTGGCTTTTAAACACATGCAAAACTTAGCAAGAGTCGCTGTCACCAGCCCTATGTCAGGTGTCTTTTGGGTTTAGGGTTTAGGGTGTCCGGGGCGGTGCCCGTTCAGGATCTGCTCAGAGTCCTGAAGTCCTGAAGCCTGTTTGGGACAGCCAGTGAAGCAAGACTTGACACAGATAGCAACGAAAGTCCACGAAGATCACTGCTTCCGTGGCAAGCATGATATTAACTTGGCCGCTTCGGAGGCGCTGGTGTTTTGGCATTTTCAGTTGCAGCCCCCTGGCATCTTAACGCATCCTCATCACATCGCTCTGATGGTGTATGCTCTGATGTTCTACATTCAAGATCCGATGCTTGGGTCGCGTACGTTGCCATGGATCAAACTTCCCTTGCCTTGCAATCCCCGGAACTCGAAAAGCATATTCCAGTCTGACGTGAGAACTGGTAATGTTTGGCTAAAAAACAGAAATAGCAACTATACATATATATATATACACATACACATATATATATATATGTTATATATATGTGTATATATACATATATCTTACACATAACAGTGCAAAAGCGCAGCTCTAATGGCTATCCCGGTCTTGCGGAGAGCTGTCCCGCACAACGCTGGGACTGGACAGCAAGCCCTGGCTGCTGCAGAGTTGCAACCATTTCACCAAGGGACCCCTAACCTTGAAGACGAAATGAACCCTAAAATTGGGGGTCATATACCCTATTCTACTATATTTCCTAGTAAGGTATATGAACCACAAACCGTTTTAGGGCTCATTTCGTCCCCAAGGAAGGTTGTCCCCCTAAAGGTTCCCCGTAATATCCTCCTAATATAGCCCTCATACTACTGCAAGGATCTTTATAAGGGTTTCCCTACAACCTTAATATTAAGGGTCCAACGTACAACCACCTACGTTGTAGTGTTAGGAGGCATGCGCGCCTCTGGCGCGAGCGCCAGCAGGCGCATCAACATGCACCAGGATGGGCGAGTGTACCCTCTACTCCCGTAAACAAAGCTCGAAAAAAAACAGCAATATATATATATATATATATATATGCATACCTGTATATATATATGTATAATGTATATATATATATAGAGAGAGAGAGAGAGAGAGTTTCTCATGGGGCGAACAAAGCCTCACCGCCGATCCTGGCAGGAGTTGCAGACGCTGTTTTGCAACAACTTGTAGATTCCGTGCACGCGACCTCCGCGTTGCTGCAAGTTCGCCGGACCAAGCAGCTCCCACATGGAAGGTCCTGCAGACGCTCAGAGGACTTGTCCAGCAAGGCATTGCGAACCGGCAAGATTCTGCAAAAGCACGGTATTTTGTCATTGCTCTATAAACCAAAAGAATCCATGAGATACCCCTGAACTCCACACTAGTTCTTGTACAAACAGACCTGTAGTTGGACCCTTTAAGCTTCAGTTTAGGATGCCAAAGCTCAAGACGCATCGTCCCGGGTTGATGATCGGTTCTCATTGCTCAACGTTGATTCGATGCCCTGAGCCGCTAGGTAGTATTTTCCTTTCGAGGCTCACACCCTAAACCCTAAACTCCAAACCCAAGAGAGTCGTCTCCTGCTCAAGACAATTTCCGGGTACAGAAATTGCAGACTATCCGCAAGAAGTCGTAAGCTGCGCATCGTGCCGAAACCGCTCCCTAAACCCAAAAACCCTCAGCCCAAAGCCCATAAAACCCAATCTCACGGCAAGGATGGAGAGTTTGGTTGACAGTTTGCAGGGCTTCGGTTTGCCTGAGTCGTCTTGAGTTAGCCTAGGCGAGTATTCTGTTCTATTCTGTTCCATACCAACTTATGCTTTTTCTTGTGTAATTCATTCATATTTATGTATTTACATTTTTGTTTTTCTCTGTATCTTTTTTCTTTATACTTCTTTGTAGTGATATTTGTATGTACTTATACTTATACTTTTATTTATATTTATTTGTAGGGTTGGTGATTGGTGACTAGTGCGGTTTCTTTGACTTCCTGCCTTGGGGACGAAATGAGCCCTAAAAGGGTTTATGGTTCATATACCTTACTAGGAAATATAGTAGAATAGGGTATATGACCCCCAATTTTAGGGTTCATTTCGTTTTCAAGGTGAACGAGCCTCTGGTACCTGCAGTTGCGCTTCCATTCTTAGACTCGTCGTCTCAGCCGCGGTGTTGAAAAGCGAGCGGCGGCTGGCAGCAGGCCTCGCCATGAAAGGGGGGGGTTTAGGGTTTAGGGTTTAGGGTTTAGGGTTTAGGGTTTAGGGTTAGGGTTTAGGGTTTAGGGTCTCGCAGCCCTAAACCCTCAACCCTTGCATGCTGTAGTGTCTAGGCTCCCACAGAATCAGCACAGGTCCGTGGCTGGAGTAAACTGCAGGAGTGAAACAACCACCATCGCACCCCAGCTTGTTCAAAAACGAGCCCAAACTTGACTCTGGCAGCCAGATTCGTGCTGGCAGTTGCCTTGTAGCCCAAGTCACATGAAGCCGCCCCTTTACCACTTTGAGCGGGGCTTCTAGACTCCAGCAAGCTTTAAACACACACGCCGGGAGTGTCTACATTTGCGCGTGGCTTGAGTGTCCCTAGACGGTGCTTCACCAGCCATGATCGTCAGAACTGCTTTGGCGTTGTCTCTTGCGCTCACACTCTGTGCCGGAGTGGAAGAGACCTGGCGAACACGGCCTGATTTGTTATTTAAAATTTGAGCGTTGCTTCCATACCATACCATGCCCCTGCTTGGAATGGGAACACTCCCAAAACGAGTTCTGGGTTGATGTAAGACATGCTAGGCCTAAACCCTAAACCCCATCTCCCCAGAGTGAAGTTGCTTGTTCCAGCTGAGGAAATTGGAGAAGTCATCCCGGTAGAGTTCGTGAACGGGACACCGGGTGCATCCAGCATGCGCACGCCAGAGTTTACCATTCCGTAACCATGTACAGCATATCCAGCTATGCAGAGTAGAGACATCTCCCCACCATAGCCGGCCGAAGTCGCCTGCAAGTCGAGCTTGCGGAGGTTCTCTACCGTGGAACGCGTGTACATGCATCTTCTTATCCCAAATATATATATATGTATATATATATATATATATATTTATATGTATATATATATGTATGAGCCTGAGACCTTTAGGGTTCTTTTGGCTTAGTTTTTATAAGCCCTCTTAAATAAACAAAGCCAAACGCGATAAATATAGGAATATATATGCTCTTAAATGAACGCGTCCACTACATGTCTCGATCTGTTCAAGTATAGCTCAGCTTTCTACTCCCTAAACCTGAAACGTTAAACCTTGAAACCTGAACTTCAACCCTTTAAACCTAATCTTATTTTTTGACCCTTAACCTTGAAACCTTTAAAAGTAAACCTTAAACTCGCGAAGTCCTAACTTTTAACTTTCACCCCTAGGCTCGTGACTGTAATCCGACGCATCTTCTCGCTTCCTTGCTCATGGCTGTGCTTGAAACACAGGCGTGCTGCGAGTACCTGCGAGTCCATCATCTCTGCCTATGCGTGTCGCTTTTATCAAGATAAGTCATGATGGCTCGCGCTTCGGATAGTCTGTACATTGCAGAAACAAATGCACGGTTTAGGTTTAAACCTTCAAGGTTTATGGTTTAGGGTTTAAGGTTTAAGGTTTATGGTTTAGGGGATAGGGTTTAGATTTTAGAGTTTCGGGTTTAGGGTATAGGTTTAGGGTTTATACTTAAAGGTTCGGGTTTATGGGTTTTCGATTTAGTCCCTTTTATGATGCAGCTCAAAAAAGGTCTCTGCTCATCTGCACGTGGTCAGTTGAGGCTCCAGAGAGACATTATTCACTAAACCACAAGCCATAGACCCTAAACCTTAACCTCTAAATCCTAAACCTTGAACTCTAAGCCCTAAACCGTAAACCCACAAGGGCCTTACTTTACTTCAAAAACTCCCCGCGCAGAAGAAGACACAGATGAAGAAAGTCATAAGCTGAGCTCGAGCTCGGAGCTGCTCATACATCTACACCTGTCTAACATTCCTCATCAGTTTCTACTCCCTAGATTTTAAGCCTAACACCCTGAACTTTAAACCCTTAACTTTGAATCCTAAGTCGAAAACATTAAATCCTCCACCTTGAAACACTCGGAGCCTTAACCCTAATCCCTTGAACCCTTATATCTCAACCCTAACCCTTAAGGTCGTGATCCTGATCTAAGACGCCTCCCAGCTTCCTTGCTGCGGGCTGTGCTTGCAAAACTAACATGCTGAGAGTCCAGCATCTCTGCATGTTCTTGTCGCCTTTTCTTGTTCTAGACGATACTGGCTCGTGCTCTAGAGATCTGATTGTCATCTGATTGTCCGCATTGAAACACAAAGCCACTACTTCCTGCAGGATTTACTAAGCCCAAAACCCCAAACTCACAAGGGCCTCACTTTAGTAGACACACTCCTAGCGCAGACAAAAACAGATCAGGAGAGCCGTTAAACTCAGCTTGTGCTCGGAAATGCTCATACGTCTCCACCTCTTTAACATTCCTCAGCGTTTCTTTGTGCTGAACCTGAAACCTTAAACTCTGAGCCCTGAACCCTAACTTCTTAAACCTAATCTTTAAAATCTGCTCCTAAACCTTGAAACCTGTAACAGTTAACCTTAAACCCACGAAGTCCGAACTTTTAACGTTCAGCTCTAGGGTCGTGACTGTAGTCCGATGCATCTTCTCACTTCCTTGCTCATAGCTTTGCTTGAAACACTGACTTGCTGCGAGTAGCTGCGAGTCCATCATTTCTGCTTATGTGTGTCGCTTTTACTAAGATAAGTCGTGATGGCTCGCGCTTCAGATAAGCTGTACATGGCAAAAACAAACTGCACGGTTTAGGCTTTAACCTACAAGGTTTATGGCTTAGGGTTTAGGGTTTAAGGTTTAGGGTGGTTTAGGGCATAGGGTTTAGGTTTTAGGGAGCCCCTTCTATGATGCAGCTTAAAAAGGGTCTCTGCTCATCTGCACCCGGCCAGTTGAGGTTCCAGAGAGACCTTATCCACTAAACCATAAGCCATAGACCCTAAACCCTAAACTTTAAACTGTAAACCTTGAACTCTAAGCCCTGAACCTTAAACCCACAAGGGCCTTACTTTACTAAACAAACTCCCCGCGTAGATGAAGATACAGATGGAGAGAGTCCTGAGACTGAGCTCGAGCTCGGAGCTGATCATACATCTCCACCTGTCTAACATTCCTCGTCAGTTTCTACTCCCTAGATTTTAAGCCTTACACCCTCAACTTTAAACCCTTAATTCCGAATCCTAAATCGAAAACATTAAACCCTCCGCCTTGAAACACTCTGAGCCTTAACCCTGACCCCTTGAACTCTCATATTTAAACCCTAACCTTGAAGGTCGTGATCCTCATCTAAGACGCCTTCCAGCTTTCTTGCTCAGAGCTGTGCTTGGAAAACTAACATGCTGCGAGCAGCTCTGAGTCCAGCATCTCTGGATGTGCTTGTCTCCTTTTCTTCCTGTAGATGGTAGTGGCTCGCGCTCTAGAGATCTGACTGTCCGCACTGAAACACAGAACCGCAACATCCTGCAGAATTAGCTCTGGCATCCAGGAACCTATGCTTGAATGCCTCGACGTCTGAGATCCAGCAAGGGCCATTCATCTCCAGACAGTCTGAGAAGCACCGTAAAACTCTAAACCCTAAAGAAAAAACAACATCCAGAAAAAAAAACGATACTTGGGAGCTTTGAGTCACTCGATTCTTGCGTGACTTTAATTATATGATTGAGACTCTAAGGTTTATCATTTCAATGTTTTGGGTTTAAAGATTTCGACTTAGGGTTTAGGGTTTAGGTTTTAGTATTGAAGATTAAGATGTAGAGTTCATGCTCTAGGGTTTAGAATTACCAGGCAATCCGAGAAGCAACGTTAAACTCTAAAGAAAAAAACTAACAAAAACGAGACTTGAGAAGCTTCGGGATACTCGTTAACATAGCTGCTTAGCTTCCCGAACAACCTTTCCTGTGGCCCTACCGCATCTCGGCAGCATAAATCATCTACTCGATCTCTCATGTGAAAGCTGAACACGCTCAGTCAAGATCTTCCCCATCGTCATCCTGTCAGATGATTTCGCGTCTTATTATTTCAGGATCGTAAATTCCACTGATTCAGATTTGAAGTCGAACCTTTATACACTTGCAACGAAGACCATTAACCTTGCTGCAGGATTCGAAGTGTAAGGTCTGGGAGTATGTCGGAGATCATCATCCTTTTACGTTTCAACTTCTTGCTGCGCGCAGGATTAACAACGAATGCCAAGTTTCTCTTCTCGGGGCGAACCACAGCATCTGCGTAAACGCAAGGACTCATGATGAGTCTGTGTGGTCTAGTATTTTATGCCGCCTCGACGTCGACGCCTGGGAATATTGTTTCGGACGTAGTACGAATTACGTCCTTTCCGCATCAATGCAAATCTCGATGACATGTAATTTAATATTATTCGCACGTAAGTCTGCTCATCAGACGAGTCCTTTGCGCGCAAAGCCCTTGTACCAGGAGAATCGCGACAATCTTGACCATGAGCATGCCTCTTTTAATTCCTAGCGCAAGAAAAAGAACTCACACAGAACAAGAACTCGATGAGCCTTTGTCGTTGCAGTCTTCTTTGTCGTAAAGGTCCGAAAAATTATATTCTTCGCCAAAGTGTCGCCTTAAAAATTGAAGCGTGCAGGATTGTAGAGAGACATTCGAATCTTAGATGCAGCTCAGAAACACCAAGTAAAGATACTGTCCATCTTCAAGCAAAACCCGATGGGCTTCCCTGCAGTCATGGTAATGCATTGTTTTCGATTATATTTTAATAAGACAAATAGTTATAATAATACTAGTATTACTAAAATATTAATAATATCAATGATACGAAAATAAAATAATAATACAAGCTAAGCCACACTGATGCTGTCCGCGAGGAAGGCTGAAGATCTCATCGTCGATATTTGGATTTGTTGCAGCGGTCGACCTGAAGACATACATGCTTGATAAAATTTCTTATAGAAATGTATAATTGTCACATATTTATGTATGTTAAGAATATTAACGTTCTTGCAACCTCCAGGTCCAGACAATGTCAGAGCAGTGGTCAGCTGCACGAGACCTTAGACAATATACGCGCGTGCGGTGATGTTATCATGCGGTCTTACAGGAACTGAGGCCTTTACTCCATCTCGACGAGCTTGAGGATGCTCGGGTGCGTCACAGAGGCTGACCTATGAGCACAGCTGCATGAATGGGGCAGCAGGGGTATCTTATTCTAAACTAAATACTAGACAGGTGTCTGGAAAAGATGCCAGTGGTGGATGCCTGCAATCCTCGGCCGCCGCATTATGTTGGGAGAAACATTTAGTTATGGTTTGTGTACAAGAATTAAGACCCCCACTCCATGTTGAGAAGTCGCCGCGTTTGCATACACTCATCTTCCGGTCTCCTGGCAGATACGCCAACATGACATTGCGTTAAAATCTAAGCGAACATCTGAAAAGAAAAACATCACTTAAAATTCTCGTCTAGGGCGCAGCTCGTCGTTGACATCAAGACCAGCGTCCGAACGGATCTCCTTCAACACCACGTTCGTCCTGCTTGTCATGCACGGATAAGTATATATGACGAGAAATCAAAACTCAACACAACTTCTGCATCCAGCACTCTCCTTGTCAGTCGTCCGTCAGGACCGATTAGCCCTCAAAAAAAAACGAATCGCGATATTTTTATTGAAATTTTTGTAGTAAGTTCCTGACGCGTAGCTGCGCGACGGCGAGGGCCGTCTTTGAATTTCCTTATTTTGAAAACTTTACACATATAAATTACAAAGTTCAGGCCGTACTGAGGCAAGCACAGATCTTTTGCTTCGCAGTCCTCTGCCAGGCCACTGGCAGCGCGCCTTACTGAAATGGTTTATTGCTTATCGGAATTTTGAAAAAAAATAGCTCAGCTGCTGCTTCAAAAATTCGGCGGGCGTGATCACGGCGTCCGACGTCCTCAGCATAGACGTTGAGATCCGATCCTTGCACTTTTTTGCCTGAAGTCAAGTCACACGTCGTCTCGCCAGCGAGGGACACGCACCGCACGTCCTGGTTTTCTTCATTTCTTTTGCTTTAGCTTGTTGTGTATAATTGTGTAGCAAGGAACTGTTCGCAGAAGATGATATGTTCTTTGACTCGAAGTCAACGTCCAGCCTGACGATCTTTTAGACAAGCGAATGCAAACACACGAACATGTCAAGCTTGGAGGCTCATCTTCATCCATCAACCGTCGCATTTTCGACCAGCGCATCGTCGAAGACCTTGGGTTGATGCATGATGTATTCATCCCTGCAACTAAAAATATGATTTTGCCGAGGCACATGTGCTTCTCGGTGCGCCTCATTTAAAAATGTAACATACGCATGAATATGTTTCTGTACGCTTTCAAAGTTCAGTTGTCTGCCTCAAGGTGTGAACGCGATCAAGTATACCTCGGCTGAATGTTACAAGAAAGAAGTACACTCATAAATTTAAGCAAGTCACTCCCGGCGAGTCTTCTTGAGTTGACACAAGCAACTTGAGCTGGAAATATTGCGGCAAGTCTCTTTATCCTCATGTATATATCACTAAATTGTAATTTAATTTAAATACTAGCAAGAAGCGCCTGACGAGACTGCTGAATTGAAGCGCAAGTTTTGCATTCGCAGCACTCAGGCAAGGTTTGCCGTTTTTTCGGCGCCGCATCGCCTTGCTGCTCTGCGATCAGCGTCTCAGGTTACTCGACCTTAGATTGCGCTGGTGTGATAAAATCTTCTTATGACTAAGACATCTGATTAGGACGGGCTGCGTTGAGTGAAGCTTCGACGCAGGCTGAAGAAGACATTGTCCGCAGACGAACCTCATTGCGGGGGGGGGGGGGGAATACTTCAAGCGTTAAGAGATGAAAACAGCGTAAAAAGATTAATTCGGCAATGAGCTGGCGACTTCCACTGAGCAAAATGACACTTTCCCGGAGCTCCCTCATGACAACGTAAAATTTAAAACATCATTGTCAATACGGATGCGGTTGTTTCACTGCCTCCATGCGGCCCTGCCAGAAATGCTGGCGGAGCCCGCAAGTATTGCACAAAACAAGCGGATTGCGCCAGTCGTTGTGGTGCCTCGTGAAAATCTAGATGAGCATACCGACATTCCAGGAAGTCTCAACATGTCTAAACATAAAAAAATAAGCGAACAGCCACAGCTGTTTCTCGTGCTTGTAGGAGTCCACCATCATGACCTTAGAGAAACGTACACTACGACTAAGCATTCTAATCGCTCACGCCAGCCTTCGGCGTATCCTTGAAATGGATCTGCTTTGCAGGCTCCGGGGTCTTCTTCATGATAGACTTCACCTCCAGCGCAGTGCACAAAACTCTATTTCCTTAGCATAGTAATATTGCTCTTCATGTAAACAAATTCTTGCAGTTAGAGATACTATGCTCCAGTTCGTATGAACGTCTACAGTCGAATGGCCTTGTTCTTGTTCTCTTCCTCTTGCTTCTTTTTCTGGCGAAAGGACTCCTGGTGTTCCTTATCAACGTGATTTTAACCTGCAGAGCCAAAGTCGCCGAAAAAATTAAAAAAAAGACTAAGAGGAGAGCCATCGCTCGGGAGTTCTTCTTCCACGTCGTGTGCGGCGACTGGTGTTTCTTGTCCTTGCCCGACTGGCGCTTCTTGCTCTTCCCCATGACGCCTGAATATTTATAACGAAAGAAATAAATTTCTTGCAGATGCTCAATCTGCAATCTGCAAAGGCTGGCCTGCGAGGTACAACGCAAGAACGCTGAAGAAAAGACCTACAACTTGAGCAAAGGCTTGATGCAGTCGAAGCATGACGAGATGGTGCACTCGCTAACGCCAGCGTCTGAACTCCAATACCCAAAGCCCGCAATTGTCGAAGCCTTGTCCGTCTAAGAACCGTACTCTCAAATCTCAAACCTTAAATCCATTGTTCAGTACTGCACTTGAAGTCACAAAAGCCAGCATTGTCCTCGTCAAGTCAAGAAAGTTATGGCTGCAACCGCACCCTAAATGTTTTCAGGGTTTCTTGTTCTTTACTCTTCGCCATCTAGCCTGAAGCTGAAAAACGAACTAACAAAAACACAATGGGATTGGTAACCTTAAGAACCATAACAACCATGAAACTAGTCGTGGTCCCTGAAACCTCCCTGATAATTCTTGTTCCAACATTTCTCCCAGCGGATAACACCGTAATAGCCGTCAAATTCTCTGGGTCAATCTTTTTGAACTTCATTTGCTATGCATCGCCCTCTACTGGACAACAATGACATAGTCAGGACTTGAGATGTGTCCTGTCATGCTTCGTCTTTCACGAAGAAGATGACGCAGTTCAGGGCCTGACATGTGTCATTTTTTTGCCCATAGACAAAAGGCATTTATACACTCCACAGCATGGAATGCGTCATGTTGCGCGCTCTTATTGTATGGGGTTCTTTAAGTATCATAAAGCAAAAAAAATCTAGGACCTTAAGTACATACGTTTAAGGTATATCGCTTGCTTTAACACAGATGTTGGGGAATTTCGGGTTTCAGGCTTCGGGGGTGTCTTGCCGAAAGCCTAGAAAGTTCCCCTGTTGAGGACCTAGTGGGGCTGGCCGCGACAAGCAAGACCTGGAACCCTCACAGCTTCTTGAAATTTACGAACACTTACACCCCGGTAAGCAAGACCTAGAACCACCCCACATACGCAGCCTTTAAGGGTTTAAGAGGGTCTAAAATTCAGGGTTACATATACATTTGCTTCTTGAAACTCACGAACACTTATCCACCGATAAGCAAGACTTAGAACCACCCCACATACGCAGCCTTTAAGGGTTTCAGGGGGTATAAAATTGAGCGTTACATATATATTTGCTTCTTGAAACTGACGAACACTTACCCCTCGATAAGCAAGACTTAGAACCACCCCGCATACGCAGCCTTTAAGGGTTTAAGGGGGGTTTAAAATTCAGTGTTACATAGATATTTGCTTCTTGAAACTTACGGACACTTAGCCCCCGATAAGCAAAACTTAGAACCACCCCACATACGCAGTCTTTAAGGGTTTAAGGGGGTTTACAATTTGCTTGTTGAAACTTACTAACACTTACCACCTCGATAAGCAGGACTGAGAACCACCCCACATACGCAGCCTTTAAGGGTTTAAGGGGGTTCAAAATTCAGTGTTACATATATATTTGCTTCTTGAAACTTACGAACACCTACCCCCCGATAAGCAAGACTTGGAACCACCCCACATACGCCGCCTTTAAGGGTTTAAGGGGGTTTAAAATTCGGTGTTACATATATTTGCTTCTTGAAACTGATGAACACTTCCCCCCCGATAAGCAAGATTAGCAGCCCACATACGAGCCTTTAAGGGTTTAAGGGGGTTTACAATTTCTTGTAAAACTTAGAACACTTACCACCTCGATAAGCAGGACTTAGAACCACCCCACATACGCAGCCTTTAAGGGTTTAAGGGGGTTCAAAATTCAGTGTTACATATATATTTGCTTCTTGAAACTTACGAACACCTACCCCCCGATAAGCAAGACTTGGAACCCCACATACGCCGCCTTTAAGGGGGTTTAAAATTCGGTGTTACATATATTTGCTTCTTGAAACTGAGGAACACTTCCCCCCCGATAAGCAAGACTTAGCACCAGCCCACATACGCAGCCTTTAAGGGTTTAAGGGGGTTTACAATTTGCTTGTTAAAACTTACGAACACTTACCACCTCGATAAGCAGGACTTAGAACCACCCCACATACGCAGCCTTTAAGGGTTTAAGGGGGTTCAAAATTCAGTGTTACATATATATTTGCTTCTTGAAACTTACGAACACCTCCCCCCCGATAAGCAAGACTTGGAACCACCCCACATACGCCGCCTTTAAGGGTTTAAGGGGGTTTAAAATTCGGTGTTTCATATATATTTGCTTCTTGAAACTGACGAACACTTACCCCCCGATAAGCAAGACTTAGAACCACCCCACATACGCAGCCTTTAAGGGTTTCAGGGGGTATAAAATTGAGCGTTACATATACATTTGCTTCTTGAAACTGACGAACACGTACCCCTCGATAAGCAAGACTTAGAACCACCCCGCATACGCCGCCTTTAAGGGTTTAAGGGGGTTTAAAATTCGGTGTTACATATATATTTGCTTCTTGAAACTGAGGAACACTTCCCCCCCGATAAGCAAGACTTAGCACCACCCCACATACGCAGCCTTTAAGGGTTTAAGGGGGTTTACAATTTGCTTGTTGAAACTTACGAACACTTACCACCTCGATAAGCAGGACTTAAAACCACCCCACGTACGCAGCCTTTAAGGGTTTAAGGGGTTCAAAAATCAGTGTTACATATATATTTGCTTCTTGAAACTTACGAACACCTACCCCCCGATAAGCAAGACTTGGAACCACCCCACATACGCAGCCTTTAAGGGTTTAAGGGGGTTTAAAATTCGGTGTTACATATATATTTGCTTCTTGAAACTGACGAACACTTCCCCCCCGATAAGCAAGACTTAGCACCACCCCACGTACGCAGCCTTTAAGGGTTTAAGAGGGTTTAAAATTCGGTCTTACATACATATTTGTTCTTGAAACTTAAGAACACTTACCCCCCGATAAGCAAGACTTAGAACCACCCCACATACGCGGCCTTTAAGGGTTCAGGGGGGTTTAAAACTCAGTGTTACATATATATTTGCTTTTTGAAACTTAAGAACACTTACACCCGGATAAGCAAGACTTGGAACCTGCAGACAACAACAAACACGTCTGTCGCAAAACCCCGGCCGTTGATGCATAGCCTCCGTAATGGGGTATGTCGCGTGTGCGGGCCGCGGCCCTGTTACAAGCAATCAATATTGGCACGCGGCCATATGTATGTCCTAGAAGTTACAGCACATGTAAAAAGAATATGATATGTTTCATGTTGTTGTAATAGTTTAAGCACAAACACGGTGGACCGATAACAGTACCACCATGTCGTCTGTGCTGTTTAGTGTGCAGTTGGCGAGATAACAATACACAAACAAGAGAGGGGGAGACGGTGGACCGAAAGCAGTACCACCGTGTTCAGGGACCGAAAACAGTACCCCGCTTTCCCGGAGACCGAAAACAGTACTCCGAGTTGAGTTAACACTGCATTCACTGTAGGCTCCGCGCATTCGATGGTGAGAATCAAAAGCGACCATACCTGACGCCAGACTTTATTTTAATATTAATGTAAAAAAGCGCGCTGTAGAGTTCAAATCATTATACCTTCCGGTCCCTATAGGGTTTTAAGCTACTAACCCTAAAGAGTCTAAATAATTCAAATCCAGATTTAAATGATTTAAGATATTTGAATTATTTACATTATTTGAGTTTGTGAAATTTTTAAATTATTTAAATGGTTTCGGCTCGGAGAAATTCTCGACCTATTGAAATTCTTTAAACTATTTAAATTCACGCGCCTCGAAACTAATTAAAATAATTTAAATCCCGAATTAAATTATTTAAATTCACGGGCCTCGAAACTAATTTAAATAATTCAAATCCCGATTTAAATTATTTAAATTCTTTTCCGAGCCCGTCAATTTAAATAATTTAAATAATCTAAATAATTCAAATAGAATGAGGATTTCTCGGAACCCAGACCATTTAGATAATTTAAATAATTTAAATAATTTAAATAATGTAAATAATTTAAATCCTGATTTGAATTATTTAAATTAGTTTCGAGGCCCGCGAATTTAAATCATTTAATTCTGTATTTAAATTAGTCAAATTAGTTTCCGGGCCCGCGAATTTAAATAATTTAAATCTCGAATTTAATTATTTAAATTCGCGGGCCTCAAAACTAATTTAAATAATTCAAATCGCGATTTAAATTACTTAAATTCTTTTCCGAGCCCGTGAATTTAAATAATTTAAATAATGTAAATAATTCAAATCGAATGAGGATTTCTCCGAACCCAGACCATTTAGATAATTTAAATATTTTAAATAATTTAAATATTTTAAATCCTGATTTGAATTATTTAAATTAGTTTCAAGGCCCGGGAATTTAAATAATTTAATTCTGTATTTAAATTAGTTAAATTAGTTTCCGGGCCCGCGAATTTAA
>CAJNDS010000566.1:0-111927 GCA_905221605.1 Symbiodinium natans | reverse complement strand
GAGAGACGAGAGAGAGACGAGAGAGAGACGAGAGAGAGAGACGAGAGAGAGACGAGAGAGAGACGAGAGAGAGACGAGAGAGAGACGAGAGAGAGACGAGAGAGAGACAGAGAAGAGAGAGAGGAGAGAGACAGACAGCCCCTGCCAGGGCTGAGGGATCAGGTGGCGCTGCACGAGGCGTTGCACGGCAGCTTGCCCGCCTCGGCCATCTCCAAGGCAGCAGCCCTGGTGCCAGTTCTAGGCCGGAGCTCTTGTGCCAGCAAGCCCTGCACAAGGCTGCCGCGATCTGATAACAATGGTCGGAACTGGCACATGGCTCAGGAAAGTGCGGCGGAGATCCGATCCAGAAGGACAGCAACAAGCCAGGCCTCACAAGCTAGAAGGGACGAGGGTAGGCTGGCTCAGGCAAGACTAGGTGTATGAGCTCTGCACGGCCCAGGACTTTCGCCCTCTTCGACGGAGCATCATGAGGTGAAGGAGCGGACGAACATGATACAGAACCTGCAAGTTGCAGAGAAAAAGAATGGACCTGGAGAGAAGCTAAGAGCAGCCTCAGCTAAGGCGATCTGAGTGGTGTGGGGGCTACGGTCCTGCTGCGGATGAGAGGCACGTCTAGTATGAGATGCCCAGCATTTGATGACGTCATTGGATGCCAAGTGCCACTCCTGCCGCAAGCCAGCCGCAACTCCTGAGAAAGAACACTTTGTGCTCTGGCGTGGTGAGGCCCCTGCTGAGTCGGGAACAGCGCATTGAAAGCGCCACTTGCAATGCCGAATTACACTGGCCCCAACTATGATACCCAGCCAGTGACGAAAAGCCCATACAAGCCATTATCCTGAGCCACTGGCGCGGCGGCGCCACCGCTGCTTCTGGCGGCGAATCGGACTCGGCAGCCTGCCGCACCGCTGCCGCCACAATGTCAAGCGCTGGGGGCCCCCAGGAAGAGATTCAAAGAGATTGGCCTCTAAGGCCTTCAACGAGCGGCCTGTTCGCCTTTTGCTTGCAAACTAGAAGCTCGTTCAAATGTTCTAAGCGGAAGGGCCGGGAATTGCGTGTGTCGATGCTGCACGTGGCTCACGTCGTCTGAGCAGAATCCCTAAGGCCAGGACCGCCCAACATAGGCTGTCTGTGCAGTTGCATCAGGCACACCTGACCACAAACACGGACACACATTTATCAGCGTGCCACCCGGTGCGGCAAGCATCTGGGCCCATGACGGGATGCCTCTGATGTTGTGGTCCTCGAGGTAGACCGTATCAATGAGTCAATAAGCGATGATACATTGGCAGCCCCAGCCCCGCCCCAGCCCACCCCAGCCCCACCCCCAGCCCAAGCCCCACAGTCATCGGAACAGTTTGACGGGTTCCAACAAGTTCCGACGGGTTCCGACGGCTTCCGACGGGTTCCGACGGGCTCGGTTTTGCGAGGTTTCCGGTGGGGGATGGGGGCAGGGGAGGGTGAGGTTGTCCATTGTGCAGACCCCCAGCGATTCGCGCACCAGCTCCCGCACCAAGGTTGCACACCGGTTTGTGGGCCCCATCGGTTCGCGCACCAGCTCCCGCACCAGCTTAGCGCACCATTTTTTGGGCCCCATCGGTTCGCGCACCAGCCCGCGCACCAGCCCACGCGCCAGCCCACGCACCAGCCCCCGCACCAGCACTGCGCACCTGAATCTGAGAGAGTTATGAGTTCCAGGGCCCCGCCAAATGATAAATAATCATGCTGCATGAAATCATGCTTCACGCGCTTGCTGCCCAAGCTGCTGCTCGTCCCGCTTCCCAAGCAGAGCAGCATTTCGCTGCTCCCTGAAACGAGCTTGTCATAGAAGGCACAATTCCAGATTGGGAACGCCAAGCTCCAAGCAATAGCTTCGGAGGTTCCGCATCTTCGATCGCAACCTGAACTCAAAGTCACCTTCTGGATTTCACTGCGCATCCGGTCCCGCACCTCATCTACATAGAAGTTGAACGGCATTCGAAACCTGAGGAATGCCTTCAATACCTCAGAGAAGCAGACGCGCACACCCGGGAAGCAGCGAAACCATCCACACAACGCCCCTGGCAAGACTGGGCACAGGGCCAACTTCACAATCTCTACTCTGAGGCAGACCTGCAGCGCGTGCTTGGAGCCTCGGTGGCAAGGCGGTCGTGCAAAATATCCCCCAACGCCTTGCGTTAAAATTAATACTAAACTAGAACAAAAATCGAATGAATACAAAAGCAAATAGGCTTAGAAGGAAATACGATTATATGTCTCCTTCAAATACCTCTGTTCTCTTATTCCCCACGCTCGGTGTGGGGTTGTTTGGTTTTAAACTCAACTCTTCTCCTCGCCCGGAACTCTTCTCCTCGCCCGGAACTCTTCTCCTCGCTCATCCCTTCATCCCTGGAGTGCCCAACCCCAAAGTGTCCCTGAAGTGCCCAACCCTAGAGTGTCCTGGTTAAATCCAGAGTCTCCTGCAGTGCCCAACCCCAGAGTTTCCCAGTCTCCCTGGAGTGCCCAAGCCCAGAGTGTCCCCGGAGTGCCCAGCTCCGGAGTCTCCCTGGAGTGCCCAACCTTAGAGTCTCCCTGAAGTGCTCAGAGTGTCCCCGGAGTGCCCAGCCCAAAGTCTCCCACACTGCTCAACCCCAGAGTCTCCCTGGAGTCCAACCCTAGAGTGTTCCTGGTTAAATCCAGAGTCTCCCTGCAGTGCCCAACCCCAGAGTTTCCCAGTCTCCCTGGAGTGCCCAAGCCCAGAGTGTCCCCGGAGTGCCCAGCTCCGGAGTCTCCCTGGAGTGCCCAACCTTAGAGTCTCCCTGAAGTGCTCAGAGTGTCCCCGGAGTGCCCAGCCCAAAGTCTCCCACACTGCTCAACCCCAGAGTCTCCCTGGAGTGCCCAACCACAGAGTGTCCCAGTGTCCCCAGAGTCTCCCTGGAGTGCCCAACCCCAAAATGTCCCCGGAGTGCCCAGCCCCAGAGTATTTCTACCAAGAGAGGGTGGGGACGTTCGAAGTAAAATAATTTGTATTAGAATACTTCAAGAGCGAGTGAAGTGATGCCCGCACGAAAGGAGCCAAATCATATTGCAAGGGGTGTTGCACGGTCGTTTCTTTCCAACCTTTTATTGGAATCATTTTTAATGGCTTTGGAAGCCCTGTTGTGCTTTCCTCCTGGGTAGTTCTTTCAATCACACTGTCCTTGTTCTGCAGGCAGGCCCAAAACCAGCTGAGTTTCCGACCACTTCTCCGGAATGCATCCATTTCAATTAGCACCTGGCCGGCTGCATCTGGCATCTGCGCCATACTTGATCATTCGTTGTGATGCGGCACTTGGCATCCGGATACTCAGCCAAAGCTTACCTGGATGGATCGAAGAGCTCGTAGAGCGAAAGCTGCAAGCATGTACGAAAGACCTGCCACATATGTACTGCCTTCGCAATGACTTTCAGTGGACGCGGGTTCGGGACTGCTGCTCTCTGCATTGCACAGATTTGCGAACCCGCTTGCGCCAGTTGCGCCGGCTACCAGATGCTGGAAGTGAGATCACATCATAAGAGGACAGATACATGTCAATGCAGTGTCCATCCTCCTCAAGCTGTGAGACCCATGCATAGAGTTTGCCCCCATTTAAGCATGGATGACTTAGCACTCGTACACACTGATAGCGATTCTTGACAGAATCACGAACTCCGCTAGTAGTGATACACTGCCTAGAGCAAGCTGCTCTTTGTAGCCGGACGAAGATTGAAGATTCTTGGAAATCAACAGGCGGAATCTTCAATCCCGCTTCACGATTAAAACCCCCCTCCCCCCTCCCGACTTTGGTTAGCCTCCAAAGCATAGCGCACAGCATACACCAGAGCCCGGACCACAACACGCTAGAAATCAGTAGAACATGCTCCGAGCATTCAACAACTCGAGCTTCCTTTCCTAAATTGCCCGAGGCCACAGGCAAGAATGCTCTTGCTGTTGCCGCTGCAGTTTCTGCGCTGTTGAAGAGATGTGAAGGTTGTGAAGCCTCTGTGGTCTTAAAGTCTTAAAGTGAGGTGAAGGAGCCATGGCATATGTCTGTACCTGGCAGGTGCCTACGGGAAGAGCTGGATCTTCTTGTTGACTTCATGGGCAACTTGATGAGATCGGCACACAGGAACGTCACAGACTAAAACGCGCCGGGGAAGCGTGCACGGCGAAGCTCCTTGGAGGGAGGTCGCATCACCTGCACACCTGCGCAGCGAAGCTGCGAACGAAGCAAAGGATGGCCGCTGCCCGTGTGTGTCTCCGTGCGTACTGTGTGGGGGGGGTTTCCGAAAGTAGGGGGTACCTGAATGGGGTCCTTATTACAAGGGAATCCTACTATTTGGGGTCTATAGGGGGTCCCTTATTTTCGTAAACCCCCACATCTGTGCGGGGGAACTATGTGAGGATTTGATGGACTTGACGCACGCTGGCCTGCGTCTGGATAGTCACACACCGGAATCCTGTGGGAACAGAAATGTGACTCGAAGCAGCTGAGTCAGCATACGAGGTGTTGCCCGAAACCTCTCTTCTGAGGTCTGAAGTTGAGCCAAGTGAGCCAAGTGCCGGACTCCTCCGGGCTGCGAAGCACCACTGTTCGATACCTCGCTTCAATCTCATAGGCTGCACTGCTGAACGTCCAGCAGTTTCACTCTCCTGCGCATCTATGCCAGAATCTCTGCTTTGCCGGGTGCAGGACAAATTAAAAAGGTCGCTGAGGGAGTACACAGCCTGCGAGTCGTTGCACGCACTTGTCCGCAGAAACGGACCCCCACGTTTCTGAAACACGTGCTACCTCTTGACTCGAGCGTATGTTCCAAAACTGCACCGTGCTACTTTGCCATCAAGGGAATTTGCGGGCCAAGTACAATTACGCCGCTGACAGGCAGGAAAACAGGCATGCCAACTCAAAGAAAACGACAAGAGGTTTGTCGTAGCAAGGACGCGATTCTTTCCGCCTGGCTCCAAAATCCTGCTTTGTCGTCGTCGTCTTCCTCGCCAACAAAACGGAAGTGGAACAAGTCAACAAGTGCTTTGCGACTTTGTAGAGCCTGGCCTGCACGGGGACCAGCACGACGCACATCTGCAGCATCTGCTCAAGCCTTAGACGTGCCCCATATGCCAATAGACCAGAAGCGCACGACAGCACTGGACAGCACAATCGCCACAGTCACGGAGCAGAAAGCCTCAAAGCCTTAGGCAATCCTTCAACCACGCCTTCCCAACCTCCAGAAGTTCAGCCTGGAAGCTGCTCGCCCCACTTGTCCATGAAGACGCGCTGCGCTGTTAGAGCAGCCTGACTTCCCGAATGGGAGGAGCCACGTGGCTCACGCAAGGTCCGGTATTCTAGAGGACTGAGCGCTGCTTTTTGGTCAAAGAACTGGTTGTGTCACTGTGTGAGAGGAAGGCCACATGCCCTTGCAGGAGCCCAACACTCCAGCCCTTGACAGCTACACCTGCTTCTAGCCGAAGAGAACAAAATAAGAGCACACGCTTCCGGCTTGGCCCAGCGAAGCGTCATTTAGTTCACACGTACAGCTCGTGAGAGATGCACGACACGTCATGCCACATGTACATTGACTTGCTGCTTCTGATTCGGCAAATAGAAGGGTGCCAGCACTCCTGCAGCCCGAGTCCACACCATCTTGCCAGGCGTATAGGTGGTCTGAGACCCTTCTTCTGAAGTGTAGGGCCTGCCATCCAAATCTTGGAAAGTCCAATTCTTGATGGTGATGCTGTTGTCTGTAGGATAGCTACCTCCAAAGCTGGTATAAAACACAAACATCGACGTGTCAATACAAGACTCCCCACTTTCTGGCTGCAAGATTGGGTGCTGCGGCGCTGGAGCTCTACAAGTGATGCTGTCAAAGACCACCGACTTGAGACCATATGTAGCCACGCAGTTTCCATACCAGTTGGGCCGCATGATTCCTGGATTAACTGCAATGCAGTTCCGGAAAGTGACATTCGCAGGGTTCGCATCACCACCCCAGAGCACATACATGTCATCACCGGTGTTCTCGAAATACACGAACTCGACAACCGCATCTCGCACACGACCGTGTAGATTGATCGCATCAGCCTGCGCACTTCTTGAGATCAAATTTCTGACGAGGATGTTGCGTGTTCCTTCTTGATCCCGAGTCTGTGGAACCCATACACCCACTTGAGTCGAACGCACATCATTGGGCTTGCAGAAACAGCACTCCTGCATCCACTTGTCCGTCTTACAGTCGTAGTTTCCAGGTATGGAAGCCCCTACCTTGGTCCGGTCTTCGGGAAAGAAGAAATCATTCAGGCGCACGTTCTCAATCGTGACATTGAAGGACCCCAAGCCATCTGAGCCACCGTTGTTCACATCAGACGCGGCGCAGCTGTTTTCTGCGCAGCCTTTAGTTTCGAAGGCACCGCCACCGCAAAGAGCTCCATTGTCGTTGGGTCGAATCGTGTCAATGCCCTGATAGCTCACATTACGCACAGTTACAAAGCTGCTGAGTACAAAGCCCACCCGAGTTGTGACCATGTCCGCGGCATGACAGTAGACCATGCTGTACTGTGTCACGCCCCGTGTCGCAAGAAAGAGAGTCTGCTCCTCCCAGTTTGGTGATCGGGTTGGCTCTGACCAGTTGTTGGGATCTTGCGCGCCTATGAGGGATGTCCTCTCAGGAACCAAGAGCTGCTCGTGAATTTCAAATATTCCAGGCGGAAACCGGAATTGCTTTTGGCCTCCCTCCAGGTTGCACGTAATCGTCGCAGTGGTCCTGGGAGCTGAACTCGAGTGTATCTCAAAATCGTGGCAATTACCCGCTCGGATCGACGGTGCCCAGGCATCGAACGGAAAGATCTGGCAGTGAGCACAAGGCCCAAGGACACTGTCCGTCTGGTATCTCGATACATGCAGCAGGACAGACGCATCCTCTACAGCAAATGCAGGAAGAATGAACACCATGCAGAGCCCCTGGAAGAGGCCATGATTCTGCATGACAGGTGCATCAATACACAAGTACAAAAGCTGGAGCCAAACTCCACAAAACATTTAGTCAGAGCAGACCTAGCTGACCTGCAAACGGGACATGCTCTGCCAATACGGTACATGCTCTGCCGATGACCATTCAACGGATTCCCATGGCCTCAATCCGGGTTTGAGTGCAAGAGGCAGCCATTGTGTGAACTTCAGATGACGAGACTTCTCTCAGTGTGCGTACGATTTTGCAAGTTTTACGACTCGTTAAGAGGTTACAGAGCGAAATGCCTCAGACTTTCTAACTGTGCTGTCCAGGTCCGAAGCTTCAAGCTGTGTGGATGCGAGCTCTGAACTTAACAATTCACCCAATGATCGCGGCACAAAGCAGATACGGATGCGCGACATGGTCAGATCTGGTGGCACGACTGCCACAACATGATGGCGTCGGCGGCAGCAGCAGCAGCAGCTGCTGCTATTTTTCTCCCAATTTCCGCGGCCAGGTCTTTGGACCACCATAGCTGGGCAATGTGCGTGTACAGGCAGACACTGCCAGAATTGCTTCATGATCATTACATGCAAACCGTTGCAGCCGCAAAGGGATTGGGCACATGTCGAACAGGACGAGCTGCTTATTCTGACAGTCTGCCAACTTGTGAAACAAACCCACCACAACTCAGAGGACAAGCAGTGAACAAACGCGGATCTTATGACACAAGGGGCTCTATCACTCGCTTCTCGGCGGCTGCGTAGGTTTGACACGTTCCTGACACGGAGGCTTTGCACGCTGAAGCCTCTGCTCAGTCGAACCCTTGACCTGAACAGGTCTGAGCACGCCTGGATCGCCTGGTCGGCCCAGGACTCGCGACATCAGATCGCGCACGGTGCGGTCGTACTCCTCTGCATGGCCAGCGCTTCTGCAGATTTCACCACATCTATTCAGCGTTCGCGTGGAGGTCGCAACCGTGTCACTACTCTGGCAGACGCATGTGCTATTTGCTGCAGTGGTGCACACTTCTTTTGCTGTGGCAATGTTTCGCTGCATTTTTCGCTATGACAGAGTCAGGGATGCATTGTGGAGGCGGTATGAGGCGGTGTGGTTGTGTTTGCTGTGAAGGCGAGGCGCAAAGCCTTTCTGCTGCTCAGGCGGGCCGCAGTTTTGGTGTGGCGCCTATTTTGCGGTGATGGGGAGCCTTTTTTTGGGGAGGGGCGCTGGTGGCTTCGGCTCTGCTGCAGCATTCAGGCTTGGTTTACCTCTTGTGATCTTTTGCCAGGCGGAGTTGGGGGAGGTTGCGGGATGTTGGGAGTTTTTGGGCTATTTGGGATGTTGAGGATGTTCGGGGGCTGGCCACTCACTCACCGGCTCGCTGTGCGTTATGTGCATGTCGCCGAAGCACTTGCTTTTTGGCTGCGGAGGCGGAGAACTTTCTTAGCATTATGGCAGCAATGTGGTGCCATGGTAGTTTCGCGGGGCGCGTCTTCTTTTTGCTGTGGAAGCCGAAGCGCTGGTGTTGTGTGGGGGCGCTGGTTTGCTTTTTTTGTTGTTGCAGCGTTGCCACGGCAGAGGGGCACGTGCTGCTCTTGGAGACGGAGCATCCTTTCTATTCTGTGGGGCCTCGTTCAGTGAGAACATCGAGCAAAACTAGAAAATGGGGATGGATTTCCGAGGCTTCCGAGTGTGACGACCATGTGGCCGCAGAGAAACGCAAGCTACGCTAAACCATCTTTCCATGACAGGTACGCAGTTCTGCAAACCTTGTGCAACCAGCAAAACACATGCCCTCATAGCCCTGTGCTGAACTTGCGCTCCTCAATGCCGCTTCGGAGCCCCTGTTGCCGTACACGACTTGCTGTTGGTTCCTGCTCAGCGAGACTTGAACGTGTAGATGGCATTGTTCGAACCATAATGACTTGTGTACTGTATTTATGTCGAGAACTACAGCAATGTAGCGGAGTCTACCTCCATATGATGTTGCGCCTGGCTTTCTTTAGGAAAGATCTGAAGAAATTATATTGGTTGTCGAGAAATGGTCAAGCAGCGACTTCTCGGCGGCCACTTCAAGCCTCTCTTCGGCTAAACATGTAGTATGTATGCATGTATGTATGTGTGTGTGTGTGTGCGTGCGTGCGTGCGTGCGTTCGTGCGTGCGTGCGTGTGTTGCTTGTCTTCCTGCTACCTTTGCTTCCCTTGCACTTCTGCCAACAAGCGCGCATGCAAAACCATTCCCAGTCGTTCCCATGGAGAAAATGTTAGTTTTCAAGCTGGCGCATGGAGCAAAACAGTCTGGATGCTGCATCCCGCCGCGTCCTGGGCCAAAGGTTCCAGACGCCCGGGGGATCGTAAACCTGCACCGCAAACTTCGGATGGAGGTGGTCACAGATGGGCACACCATGGGACACCTTCGCGAAGTTGGCCAGAGGCTGCTCGGCCACAGTGGTGACAGAAGAGAGCATCTGGCGCCTGGCTCGCTCACATGCTTGCTCCCAACTCTGGTACAGTAGGCCCTCTTTTGCTTCGTGGCGGCACGGGCTTTGCAGTCCAAAGCATAACCAGCCAAGGCACGAGGGTATTCCCGCAGGCACACGTCAGTGTACTCACAGGTGCTCCGGCCTGCAAGTCCAGAAGCTGCATACACCACGCTGCACCCCTCCAGAAAATCCAAGCGCGGGAAGCCTCGACACTTTGATCAGCACGCTGTGCCAGGGCTTCACCGGCCAACGCTGCCATCACAAGCGATCCTTTTGCTTTAGCTCTTGCTTTGCTCCAACAGATCATGCTCGCAGCTGAGACATTCTGACACGTGCTGAGACCAGATGGGCAGAGGGGAGTGGTCCTCTAGGCCGAGAGCCGACCTGCCCTGCCAGAACAGTAGAATCGCGAGCATCGGCAGGTGGCGATGCTTCAATTCTTGAGGGCATCGTGTATCGTGTAAAGTGGCGCTAGCTTGCCCCCGCCTGGTGAAGAGCGCCTGGCATCGTCTGGCCTCAAAGTGACGCTGGATCTGAGGCGAAGACTGCATATGCTTCATGCAAGAACGTGTCTACGCATCAAGTCGTAATGCGATGCCGGGAAGCTGGATTGGCTCATCGGCTGAGCGACAGGCCAGAACAGCTCCGACCTGTCAGAGTAACAAAAAGTCAGCTGTCAAAACGCCCGCCTGATCCCTGCTGGCCTCGCTCTGCTGCCATTGCGCCAGCGCGCGCAGGCTTTCAAGTTCGCGCCGTAGCTTCCGATTCTCCAGAGACTGGGCGGCCGCCTGCAGTTGTCGCCACATCGCGCGAAATTGCGAGGCTGAATTTGCGCAATCCTTCGAAGATCAACTCTGCCTGTGCCGCAGCTTCGGCCGAGTCAGCATCTGCCTCCTCCTCGCAATCCAGCACATTGGAGAAGGGGTCCCCACATCGTGCGGAGGCTTTGCATGCTTTGCCATGCCAAGCGAACGAAGAGCTCCCCTCCAGCCCCTTCCTTCGTAACTCATCCGCACTGCATCGAGCTAGCTCCATCGCCTCGTAGTTCTTCGTTTGTCTTATGCCCCCTCTCCCTTCCCGTGTTTCCGATCTTCTTCCCCATTCCCCCCCTCTCCTTCTCCTTCCACCACTCTGCAAACTTCCCCCTACCTTGGCTACCCCGCTCCTACATTGTTTGCGGCTGCAACCTAGCCTCTTTTGCTGAGATTCCGCTGAGAACTAAAGCCTGCCCCCAACCCAACTGTCCCCCTGCGCTTGCCGCTTCCTAAAATTTCCTAAGCCCACCTTCAGGAGGCGGGGTCGTAACCGCAATAAGGACCCATTTTTTTTAACCACAACAAGGAATCACTTAACCATGATAAGGATTTGTGCCTCAGTGCATGATAGCCACATTCCCCCCCCCCGACCACATGGGAGTGACAAAAAGCCCTCAGAATTGAGATTTTAAGCCTCCCAAAGCTCCAAAACCAGGTTCTTTCTGTCACTGCGGGTGCCCCCCCTCCCCCCCTTTCTGTCACTGCGGATGCCCCCCCCCCCACATAGGAATATACACACCTGAAAATTGAGGTTTTGGGCCTCCCAAAGCTCCAAAACCAGGTTGTTTCTGTCACTATGCGGGCGCCCCCCCCCCCCCCCCCCCATGAAAATTCTGTCTCTGCGCCCAGACCCACATAAGAGTGACAAAAAGCCCTCAGAATTGAGATTTTAAGCCTCCCAAACCTCCAAAACCAGGTTCTTTCTGTCACTGCGGGTGCCCCCCCCCCCCCACAGAGACCCACATGGGAGTGACAAAAAACCTGAGAATTGAGGTTTTGGGCCTCCCAAAACTCCAAAACCAGGTTCTTTCTGTCACTGCGGGTGCCCCCCCCCCCCCCCCGAGACCCACATGGGAGTGACAAAGCCCTCAGAATTGAGATTTTAAGCCTCCCAAAGCTCCTTCTGTCACTGCGGGTGCCAACCCCCCCCCCCCCCCAGACCCACACGGGAGTGACAAAAAAACCTGAGAATTGAGGTTTTGGGCCTCCCAAACCTCCAAAACCAGGTTCTTTCTGTCACTGCGGGTGCTGACAGAAAGAACCTGGTTTTGGAGGCCCAAAACCTCAATTCT
This sequence comes from Symbiodinium natans, assembly GCA_905221605.1. Classification (NCBI taxonomy): domain Eukaryota; class Dinophyceae; order Suessiales; family Symbiodiniaceae; genus Symbiodinium; species Symbiodinium natans. The sequence continues at coordinate 100,398 of CAJNDS010000566.1, read as the reverse complement.
GAGGTTTTTTTGTCACTCCCATGTGGGTCTGTGGGGGGGGGGGGGGGGGGGGGGACCCGCAAAGGAGAAAGAACCTGGTTTTGGAGGTTTGGGAGGCTTAAAATCTCAATTCTGAGGGCTTTTGTCAATCTATGTGGGTCTGGCGCAGTGACAGAATTTTCCATGGGGGTGGGGGGGGGGGGGGGGGGTCCGCAGTGACAGAATTGGAGCTTTGGAGGCCCAAAACCTCAATTTTCAGGTGGTTTTATTCCTATGTAAAGGGGGGGGCATCCGCAGTGACAGAAAGGGGGGGGGGCACCCGCAGTGACACGGTTTTGGAGCTTTGGGAGGCTTAAAATCTCAAGTCTGAGGGCTTTTTGTCACTGCCATGTCGGGGAGGGGGGGAGGGCGCCCGCAGTGACAGATTCAGTGGGTTGGGGGGGGCCCAAAACCGACAAAGCCCTCAGAATTGAGATTTTAAGCCTCCCAAAGCTCCTTCTGTCACTGCGGGTGCCAACCCCCCCCCCCCCCCCCCAGACCCACAGGAGAGTGACAAAAAACCTGAGAATTGAGGTTTTGGGCCTCCCAAAACTCCAAAACCAGGTTCTTTCTGTCACTGCGGGTGCCCCCCCCCCCCCCCGAGACCCACATGGGAGTGACAAAGCCCTCAGAATTGAGATTTTAAATTGAAGCTCTTGGCCTCATTTGGGACTGAATTGAAGCTCTTGGCCTCATTTGGGACTGAATTGAAGCTCTTGGCCTCATTTGGGACTGAATTGAAGCTCTTGGCCTCATTTGGGACTGAATTGAAGCTCTTGGCCTCATTTGGGACTGAATTGAAGCTCTTGGCCTCATTTGGGACTGATTTGGGACTGAATTGAAGCTCTTGGCCTCATTTGGGACTGAATTGGGACTGAATTGAAGCTCTTGGCCTCATTTGGGACTGAATTGGGACTGAATTGAAGCTCTTGTGCCTCACTCGAAGCTCTATCGCTCTATCGTGCCAACCCTAAACCACTATCATTGTTAAAGAAACCCTTGTCATTGTAAAAACGTTTTTGTCATGGTTAGAACCCCTACTCCACCTTCAGCTGATGAGCAGCCAGTTACCGATAGCTGCTGTTGGGACTTCACAGATCCTAACAGATTCGAACGAGAGAGGGAGAGAGAGAGAGAGAGAGACGAGAGAAGAGAGAGAGGGAGAGAAAGAGAGAGAAAGAGAGCGAGAGATGAGAGAGAGAGCGAGCTAGAGAAAGCAAAAGAGAGAGAGATAGAATCAAAGGATAGGTAGAGATAGAGATAGAGATACAGATAGAGATGGAGATGGAGATGGAGATGGTGGAGATGGAGATGGGGATGGGGATGGAGATGGAGATGGAGATGGGGATGGAGATGGAGATGGAGATGGACGATCCCCACTGCTAGACCCCATTTTGTTGTGCGTGGGGATTGGTCCTGTTAGGGTGAAGAAATGAATCTGACTGCTTACGGTCCAAGTCCTCGGGCTCCAACCGATCTGAACTAGCACTCGGCGGCGAGGTCATCTCCTGCAACAAGACTTCGCAATCGAACTAAGCACTTGAAGATCAGAAGGACCACACACCGAGGAGGCCCCGATATTCTAGTAAGACCTTCTGGCCCATGTGGTCAAAGTCCAATATTATAAGGGTGGCAGTGGGCAGCCAACATGAATTCATTCGCCTCGGCTTCCTGCCGAAGCAGACCCGGCCCCCTAACCCAACCCTTCCCCCCATCACCCCCCCCCCCCCCCCCCGCCCTGTGGGACCCCCCCCAATCGCTTGGAGGAGCTGCAAACCGATGCTGTGGAGGGTCCCGCCTGTCGGTGGCTCCTAGAGGGGGAGTGCCTCAGCACACCTCCCCCCCCCCCCCCCCCCCCCCCCCCCCCCCCCCCCCCCCCCCCCCCCCCCCCCCCCGAGGCGGTGTGCACAAGCGTTTACAATTATCTTTCACCAGTCTTCACCAAGGGCCAACACTACCAGAATCGGCCAGTCATTCACGTTCCCCCGAACCATCGCATTTTTTTTATGTGGTTGATTCGTGCTCACGTAAACAGATCACCTCTGTTGCCTGAGCTTTGATTTCCAGATCAAAGCTCAGGCAAACGTGTTGTGCAGGAATGTGCGGGGGGGCAAATCCCAGAATTTGGGAGGAATCCTTGGGAAGGACCGCTTCGAAGGTGGAAGGCTTGTTGGAAGGGGCGAATTTTAAGTTTGATTCTTGCAACCGGTGGCGACACAACAATTTGAACTATTTCGAAACAGTTTTCAACAATGCATGACTCGTCCCTTCTCGGTCATTGTGGCCCGTTGGGCCCGTTGTGCAGCCCGTGGACCTGTAGTTCTGAAATATAGACGCCCCTGGAACCTAGTGCTTCAGCCTGTGGACAAAAAATATGTAGGTTAAGGCGTTCACTGACCTGCCCTGAGACCCAAACCTTGGTAAAGACCGTATTCGAAGGACTCCCCTGGACTAACATGAGCCGAGGTCCAAAACCCTTTATCTTTCAGACAATGAGTGAGTGTATCCCAAGACGAACAAAGGATGCTTCTTGACCAGCCGCACAATGCTGCAGAATCGAAGGCTTACACCTATATATTCATATGCAGAAGATATCTAATTTGCCTCTGTCGTTTACCGTCTGCTTTAAGTCTTCAAACAAAGCCCTCAACCTCAAGCCCTAAACCCTAAACCCTAAACCCTAAACCCCAAACCCTACACCCTAAACCGCAAACTGGTAGTGGGATCCCTAAGCCCTTCACCGGGAGCCTCTGCAAGCACTCCGCCGCTTCCTTTGAACCGCCCCAGCTCTCGCGAGAAGTCCAGCTCCTGGCCTCGAAGCACCTCGGCTCTTGATGCGGTTTAGGGTTTAGAGTTGGAATGCAGAGTCCTGCCTGCTGCTCCAACTTGATGCTCTGAACTTCTCCCCAATTGAATTGGTCGATTGAATGCATCGGACCCTTTTCTCAGCGCCATTGCCGAAAGGTGGAGTATGATACGTCACTGCTATGTGCCTTCAATGAATTCGTACAAAGGGCTCAAGTATGAACAGTCTGTCAAGAGGGACTCTGTGTGATCCACTCGTTGGAAACAACCCAATGGGCCTACTTAGTTCAAATGTCACTGCAAGTTCTCTGAACCTCGAGGCTGAGGTCGCACAAGATGTGCTGCACCTGCCAAGTAGAGCTGTTAAATCTTGACTCGGGCTGTATGTGCTAGAGCTTTGCTCCGCGGTCTGCATTGTCACTTCTCTGAGCTGTTACACGTGTCTTGCACACATGGATTTTGATTTCTTGGGAAATATGCCACACTGCGTCCGCACAGGCAGTACGGATTGCGGATCTGTCGATCGCTCCTTTGTTGAGCGCATCTGCAAGCATATCTCTGGTGTCAACCCAAATTAAGCGACTAATACCCCTACCTAAGAGCTCCCTAAACGCCAAGAGACGCAACATCATTGCTCCGTCGGTACACTTGACATCCTCGGCACAAGCACTTGTCCAAACGCTGAAAGCATCCAGAATAACATCCAGCTGCAAAGCGTGGGTCATGGACTCTTGTTTGAATAGCAGTTGACTGGCACTCATGCAACCTTGCAGCAGCTCAGACATAGCAGAGTTTATCTGCATAGCTGCACCTGCAATATCCAAGGCACTCAAAAGCTCAGCAGCATATGTGCTGCGACACACGCGGCTCTGCTTCTTGGATACAAAATCTAGCAACTGTATGGAATTCGTTCCAGTGAAGGGACCATCACGGTCCACAAGCGCTATCACGCCGGATCGGACTGCAAGGTGTTCTTGGCCCTCTCCTTTGAAGCTACTGTCAGTGACTACCACCAACCTCCAAGGTCTGGGAACCTTCTTATACCTCAGGCATAGGGGTTTTAATTTCAAATACTTTAAGACCCTGTTTAGATTGGCAACATCCTGTACACGTGGTGCCTTTAGCCTTCTTTGTAGCGCGGATACAAACACTGCCACATCAGGTCTAGTTTGCGTGGTCCATGCAACTCCACCTAGGAGGGACATATAAAGTCGTGCAATTTCCGGTGATACTTCTGCTTCAGGCTGCATTACTTTCAAATCGGCATCGGGTATTGGTCTAAGTTCGGCGATATAGTGCTGTTGGCTCAGCACCCGGGTGCCATCTGACTCAAGTGAGTGCTTTAACCCCAAGTGCTCAAAACAGTCATTTTCTACCTTTAGTTGGTCAAATTCCTTTTCTAAACCACGAATTATGGCGGCACGCTCGCTGTCGTTACCTGTGATCTTGAGATCGTCTACATGTATCGATAACAAGGCAAGTAATTTTCCATTTGAATGCTTGGCAAACAGCTGTGCATCGGCTTGCAGAGGACGCAACTCCAGTTGCGCCAACACACGCTTCAAAGCCAACGCCCACAGACGCGGCGCATCCTTGAGTCCGAAGCCTGGCTTGAGTAAATACAAAACCTCACGATCACAGTTGAAGCTTTCGAGGCCGGGGATGGCTTGAATAAGCTCAGCAGAACCTGGCGGCAGGATCAATTGTACATCTCGAAGCACAGCGTCCTCACCATTTTCGAAAAGCTCACGAAATGTAAGGCCCCTTAAAAAGGCTTCGGCAACATCTGCCGATGTCAATCCCCAACCAAATTGCACCGAAGTTATCAGCACCAACCGTTGCCCCCATCTAGACGTTGTACCGGCAAAGTTTTGTACAGCTTGTACATCCTTAAAACCTTGCACGACAAGTCGGGCTTTAATTTCGCGTGTTCCCTCTATCATCTTCCACTTGAGAACCCATTTAGAAGACAACGCATTAGTCGCAGTAGCACGAGGCCCTCTGCGCCACGCGCGATGTGTGTTCCACCGCAGCAATTCTTTTATCATTGCTTTTCTACAGCGCTCCGCGTTTTCCAAGGCTTCTTGTCTAGTCACAATGTTGTTGGCACGCTCAATAACCGGATTCAACGGTGCTTCAAAGTTCATCGACACCGTCTCGTCCTCTTTCACGCTGTCACGAAAACACACCAAATACTTTGCTGCTTGGCTGGTGAACTCTATTTGCAAAGGTTCATCAAGAAGTTCGCTTACGTTGAATATGTAAATGTTTGAACCGACGTTATGACGACACACCTCCGGCGGTCTTGTCAAAAACTGATACCACTCATCCTCATCAGCAGTTGGCTCGAAAGTGTCGGATGACTCAGACGCAGATTGGACTGTGGCATCACCGTGCGACTCACGAGGCGTTCCAATGTCGAACTCCTCAGGCCCAACCTGATCGGTGGCCCTTGCATTTTCAATTGCACGCTGGCGCCGGTTTTGCATTACCGCTGAGGTGATGTCTTGCACTCGTGGAAGCTGCGGATCGCTTATTCCACCGATGTTTGGGATGTCTTGGACATGTTGTCTCAGCGACAACACAGTTTCAGCATCTACAGCAAAGAATTGTACGAATGCCACGTCGTTGCACTTTCGGCCAAGCATGCGTTCAAAGTTTACAGAACAGGACCCAGGAATGTACGCTACTGACCACGCATCCAGATGGCCCTTGTCCCACATGAGCAACAAGGACTCATCACACTCTACACCTGCCAGAGTTGGTACAGAGTTCCCCAACCTGAATGAGATTACCCCGTTAAACTGCAGGTTGCAAGCGGCCATGTGGAGTCCAGCGATGACCTCAACAGGAAGACGAGCATTGTTCTCGAAGCTTCGCCACACTCCTTGCTGTCTGAACCAACCCAACCGTACGACCTGCCTATCTAGTGACTCAGCGGCATGCCGAATCACTCCTACTGGCGTGGATACAGGCTCATGGGTCATCAGCACAGTGTACATTAAGGAGCGGCGCAAGTCTTGCACTCGACACAGCATCGCCTTGCCTTGGAACCTGATGGTGATGTGACCTTGTGTCAGTGTGCTCACATCAACGACCGTGGCTGGACCTAACCATCCGCTATGGTCCTTTGTGGCAGGTTGCCTCCAAAAATCTACCTGTTCACCGACAGACAGTTCAAGAAGCTCGCCTGTGACTCTTGTTTTATGTTTAGTGGCCCGCTCTAATTTGGCAGCGGCAGTTGCCTGAACCATCGCCTGAATGCTCTTTGCCCTCAGGCGATCAGCGTCTTTTGCTTCGATGTCAGGTCCACTTTCAGCATCAACTACGTCAAACAAGTGTGGGACTCGTCCAATTACCGCTTCGTAAGGACTTGCATTTCCAATTCGCATCATGGCATTTTTAACGTACACACATTCAGACAAAATTGCCTCAAAAGACGCCTTTATGCCATCGGCCATGGTTTGATCTCGCAGTAAGTGGAATTGATGCCGTAACAACGCATGATGTCTTTCAACTACATTTGCGTGAGCGTAGCGAGCCTTAGGGACGAACTTAATGTTACGATGACTCATCCAGGCGGCTGCTGCCGGCGACGCAAGTCCACCTTCCTGATCACTTACAATCGCCATTGGTGGACCAAACAGGCTCAACCAATGCTTTTGGATACACTCCAGCAGCGTGTCAGTAAGTTTGTTTGGAATCACGGTTGCCACACAAAAACGCGTACAAACGTCCACCATATGAAAAATCACCTTGTCCAAAATGAACAACAAATCAATCTGGACTTCTTCATTAAACATCGTGGGCAAATTTGTACTCATTATGGCTTTTGCTCCAGGCCTCGTCCAGTTACGACATATACCACAAGTGTCTGTTATTTGCGCTACCATTTCCAAGACCTGCGGCTCAACCCCTGCTGCTGCAAGCAATCCACGCAAACGTTGTGTGGAAGGATGGTAAAATCTCACATGTAGCTGTCTTAAAGCTCTGCGGACCACAGCTTCGTTGAGACTGCGCAGCTTTTGCAAAGCGCGACCGAGATCGAATCTCGTCCATGCTTCCTCCGACTGCGCTGGCGGGGCTTCTTCTATAGGTGGAACTGCTTCTGGCGGTGAGGAAGCTGCTGCTGCCTCGCGTTCTGCACGCGGTGCACTCGGTCCAACAGCGGCTGCTGCGTCACCTGCGATCGGAGCGTCACCTTCCCGAGAGCTTGCTGCCCGACCTGCTGCGTCAGGCGGCGCGCGGTCCGCTGCCCGTCCTGCTGCTGCCGGTGGCGCGATGTCTCGAGAAGCTGACGCTTCACGACCTGATGACCTGGATGGCCTTGCACTGCTGGATGCTACACTACATGGCTCCCCACCTAAACCACCATTAACCACCTGAACAGCTGCGTCTCGTCTACGAGCAGCCGGTGCGTGAGATTCATCTCTCGGCCTTGCACGACTTGGTCCTGGTCCGGAATCTAGCCTGGCCTCTGAAGTAGGCTCACGCGCTGCTGGAATTCTTACATCTCCACGTCGACGTTCACGACTGGCCCCTGCCGGCATGTCCCTTGAAACAGACCACTGGCACGTTTCATTAAGGCGATGTTCTTCATGTACACGAGGCTTATTTGACTGACACGCCGGACACTCCCAAACCTTGGGTTCGACATTCTTGTGCATACAGTCGTCTACACGCGTATGTGAGGGGTCCTCTTTTCTCTTGTGCCATCTACAACCAGGACAAACCATGCTTCTTGTGTCTACTGTGGGAAAGGACACAGATGACCCTAAAACCAGATCGGCGATGGCAGAAGCAAATATCCTACACATGTCGCGCGGCCACTCCTGACACACCTGGCTGGGCACACCGTTTGCCCGATCACTGATTGAAGAAACTCCTGCGCGCGCGTGAGTTCCTGCGCACTGCTTGCTTCGGAACCTGTGAACGAGCGTCTCGTGAGATGCCCACAGCTCAGTCCTCTTCCGAATTGGAAGGCGCGGCGGTTTCGGAGACTTTAAACCCACTTGGCACTGGTCAAAGATGCACTGCACACTGATGGGTCGTAACGACGACCACTCGGGCAGCTGGTACAACTCACTGCCAGCAGGTTGTTCTATGAGAAAGTGTCGCTGATTTTGCAACTGCCAGCAAGCAATGTCATAGCACAAGCGTGCGAAAACTTCACCTTCATATCGGGAAGACGCATAACCGTCGGGATGCAAGACTCGATTGATGCGGCTCATCGGTCCGAAAGCTCGACACGGCGGTCCCATCAAGACAACGGTGGGTTTCACCTTCAGAAGATAGCATTTAAGAGCTGCGACGTCTTTTGAATCGGTCAAGTCGAAACCCGTGACTGCATCAAAATTCTGTCCTGAAGCCATATCGAAACCCCGGGTAAGCATGTATGAAGTTCTACCCTTTCCTCCAAACAGCTCAACCAGGTGAACCTGAGCTTGTGACAACTCGTTGCTGAACATGGCACCCAACTGCCTAATCGAGCACACACCTTGGACCGTAAGTTGTGATTTTGGAATTGAACATCCCGATCCATGGAACTGATTTTCGACCCCTTGCAGGCTTGCATACACGTGCTCTATGGTCGCATTCCAATCGTCAGGCATCTCATCTTCTTCTAAACTACTCAGGAGATATGCAGACCAAGGCACGACCTCAGTGTGAAGCAAAAGGGACGAGAGATCCTCTCCGCAGTCTTGGTAAATCTGCTCGACGATTTGCACTTTCTTACGAGGAGATAAACCTTCCTGTTTTATCTGCCTTAGGCGTTCTTTCTGCTTCACAGCCTGCTCAGTCGGATACACACACTCTGCATCGACATCTGAATCGAACGTCTGAAACGTTACGCGCTTGTGGGATGCGCTAGACTCAGCCATAGGTGCATATGGGGTTGCGTTAGGCAGGGGAAACCCATAGTTTACTAGCCTGACTTTAGTCTCTGTGTCAAGTTCCAACATCGCACGATTTGCGTAGATCGCCAAGGTATATCTTTCTCCTTGCCACGGCATTGAGGCATGGTACCTCTCAGGATCAAAGCGTATCATTCGATGCTTACATGACAGAAGCTTACCGGGCATATATTCACCCCGATCTGAAACCAGCCATTTAACCTCTTTACAACCCTCTATTTCACCTTCTAGTAACTGCACCCATAACTGACCATTTTTGTAAGAACCCAAACCAATTAGTTGATTCGCTGTACCACTAAGGTTCCCATAATCCCAGTGCGGCTTAAATTTGGCATTGCGATTGACAGAAATAGAAGTCCAGGTTCCACTTGCGTGGTGATGTTTGGCAAAGGCATTTAGATAGCGGCAGAGATTTGCCATCTCTTCAGTGGCGGTGGTGACGCCGACAACAGCTCCTCGCTTATAGAGGCCAAACACCACAACTGAACCCATTTCCACAGGTTGCCGATGTGTGTTGCGGTGTTCACGCGGCAGCAACCGCAGCATGACAAGGCATGTTTTGAAGGAAAAATCCTGTTCGGAAAGGGAACGCACAGCCTGTTCTTCCATCAGATGCACTGCTTTCATTCGCTGTCCGATTTGGAAGTGTCCTGCAGGCTCTGGCGGCACGTCATGAAATGCTAATGGTTCTTGCACGTCCACCGACAAGGCAGCGTTGCTTGCATCAGCACGCGCCACTGTCAAGGCATTCTTAGGGGCTAAACCATACGGGTTGAGGTTTATCTTATTAGGGTGGTGAGAATTGCTGACTGCTGACTCGGGCTGCATGTGCAACGCGGTCTGCTCCACACCCAAGCCACTGGCTTGAAGGGCACACTGCACGATGGAATGCAAAACTCGCTGCTGGCGACCAAGACAATCTTCAACATTAAGGTCTTTTGAACTGATGTGGTCTTGGGAATTTTCACAAGTACATGCGAATGACCCCAACAGCTTAATGTTACAAGCGATGCGAATGACAGTTTTGCATTTATTCCCAACCCAGTTTAGCCGCGCTTCGTGCCAGCACCAACTGTGATCAGTCACTGAAAGATTTGCAACCAACTCTTGCACTACTCTAAGCGACCAAACCAAACTACGAACATTTGCTTCCAAGACTAACAAACCACCTTGAGTAATTTGGTTATTTGCCACTTGCGCCAGGTGTTGCGCACGTTGGCTGTCATGCCTATTGCCTGTACCTGCCGCAGTGCCTCCCAGTCTGATCCATACCAGTGCTGGGCTCTGAGAGGCTTGCAAATTCAAAATGTGTCTTGCTTGCTGCTTAGAATGAAGATCACGGCTGAAATGAGTGCTCTGGAAACCCATCTGTGACAGAATATTTTGACGCATTCCTGCTTGATCACAGAAGACCCATGCCTGCACTGCGGCCCTATGCTTCTCCGCACTCAACGTTGAAGAGGCACGCTGGCACAGGCAGCTGCATTGCCCTGAGAATCTGGTTCAGGTGCTACGCAAGCACGTGACGATGCGAAATCAAGCGACTTGACAGGATCTATGGCAGAACCCTGTTCGGAATGCACAGGCAAGATAAGATGTCCACTCTCACTCAGAGCTAAGGGAAGCACAACTGTGCCTGGACTCATGGACATTTGGATCCCACCTGGACCGGGGATGATGAGTTTCCGTCCGTCAGTGTCAAGAATGGCCTTGGACTTTCTTAATGATCTCAACCCCAACAAAGGCGGCAAGTTGCTGTCTGGTACAATGGGAGTGTTGAAAGACCCCGGAATGTCTCCTGACTCTTCAGTGTGAAGCCGGAATCGAATGGCATGGCTGGTGGTGGCTTGCTGCGAACCCTTTCCAACTCCTTGCACATTCAACGGCTTCGCGAGCTGCCTGGAGTGAGTCTCACAGCCCAGCTGCTCAGCCATCAGTTCCATACTGGCGGCTCCGCACAGATTGTCGTGCGCTCCAGGATCCACAAGAAGTCCTACCTTGCCCTTGACACGGGTGTGCTCATGATACACGTGCGAGGTGCTGCTCGTTGCTCTGTCGCCTGTCACATCATCAGTCTCCCACCAAGGAAACAGCAGCGACTGCAACTGCACAGTCACTTTCCCTCGCTCTTGTTCATCTCGGCCTGCGTTTGGCCTGTGTGTTGGAGGGGGATGCTTAGGCTCAGGGGCACCATGCACCAGACGCTGAACACTCGGAGCAAGAGACACCTGGCTTGCACTGTCCTCGGGTCGGATCTGAACTGAAGATGGGCGAGAAGGCTGCCCTGGCTCCCAACTAGGAGGCTCGCTCGACTCGTTGTTTAGCGCACTGGCCCTACGCTTGTGAGGTTTATTCACGCTTGACACTTGCGACAATCGTTCCAGCTCTACATCAACTCCGGTCCGACTACCGCTTGCACGCGACACAGCCGACATGTAGTGTGAAGAAAATGTGACCCCAGGTAAAGATCGTTCTTCACCCCAGTCCTCACGCGCGCCAGCAAATTGGCCGGAACCTGCGTAGCTGGTGTGCAAGGTCAGCGCAGGCTGAGCCGACACATGATGAGCCGAGCCACCTTGCGTAACCAAAGGACACTGTCGCCACAGATGCTGGTCGGAGTTGCAGCGATTGCAACGCAGCACCTTCCCGTCCTTTCCTTTAGGATTGCCGCGTCCTTTTCCTTTGCCCTTGCCAGACCCGGACTGTCCCTTCCCGCCAGCAAAGCTGGAAGCCGGAAGGAATGCTGCATATGTTCGGGCATATGGGGACTTATTAAGGCGACTAAAATCTTTGGGCTTGTGACTGAACTTTCGATATCTTCGGGGAGGCTTGCCACTAAACCTTCGCCATTTTCTTCGGGCAACACGGTACTGATGATACAGCTCGCATGCTACGGCATCGTCATCCATGTGAGGATCAGTCGCGTTGAACGCAGAGTATGATTCTGCCATTCCTTCATCCTCACTGGAGGTGCAAGAGCTAATGTCCTCATCCTCAAAGAAAGTGCCACACGAATGACACTGCGCTCCCCACTCTTGGGACGCAGAAGCTGCATCTGCTCCAGCGTGTGAGGAAACGGGAGCTGCGCCTGTTGGTGCTAGGGGAGTTTGATGGGCATTAGTCCATGCCGGCGAAGCAGTGTAGCTTGGATATGCAGAGCCATATGCACTTCTACTTGCACACCCTTCCCCTGCTCCTTGCTCAAACACTGGGAAAAAATACGCTCCCGGATCCCCTGTAGCCCCTTGACGACCGGCACCCTTAAAACCATGCTCAAACAAATGGCCTTGTCTGCGTATCCGACCCATTAACTCAGTAAGTTGACCTTCGTTCTGTGGAAGCTGGCCTCCGATTGGTGCCAGCAAACGGTCCATGAGCTCTGGAGGGAGCTGCAAAGCACGCAACAAAACCCATGCAAGACCAGATGAGTTCAAAGCCAAGCCCCCTCTTTGCGCGGCACGATTCCGAAGCACGTCAAAGCGAACAAGCATGGAGTCTACGGATTCATTGGGAAGCTTGGCAAAAGCCATGAACTCTGCCACAGATTTGGTGCTCACTTCTTGCTCTAGGGGGGCATATCTTTGGGCTAGGGTCTGGACTAAAACCATTAAACCACTTATGTGTTGGCCAGTTTGAGGGTCTACGATTCCGTGGGATAAGACTTCAGGGGTTAGCTCTCTCACGAGTTCTCTGGCTGAACCCGTCACTTGCAATGCTGCCACTGGCCCCCATCTCTGCACGTCCATGTCTGTAGCTGAGGACCAAAGAACCAAGTCGGAGATCCAGGACCTGAGGCTGTAGTGGGACGATCTCTCCACTGACCACGCCGGCGGTACCTTCAGGGTAGCCGTTCCAATGAACGGTGGCCCTGCGTCACCCACATGGGCATGTTGACGAGGCCCTCCATCACGAAATCCGCCAGGGATCATCCCGCACAACCAAGAGGCGGCGAACGCTGCACTAGCCAACGTTTCAAGAATAAGCCATGTGCGATGGCTCAAAACTCGACCACGTCCGGTTTTCGCGCCTTGCCACTTCCAGCGTCGCTTGTGCAGGTTCTTGTCCTGTAGTCGTCTGAACGCTCCAATTGGTCTGATCAGTGCGTCGTAGTCGTTCCACGTGAGATTCCGTCTTTGACGACGTGTGCGCCACGTTGTCCAGTTACGCAATGGAGCCGATATCATCGCTTGGCTGTTCGCCTGATCTGCTTCTGACTTGTCACTGGCCCAAACCACTGCTGTACTTGGTCCGGCCATCGACACCTCAGGAAGAGTCAGGCGTTGCAAAAGCTCCAGTGCGTTTCCGTCCATGCTGTAATTGTCGTCATTCAGAACCTGTCGTAGTTCCGCGATCACCTCCCGCACAACTTCATCTCGAATTCTGTCATGCCAAGAGGCCAAACTCGACGTATTCTGCAGGCTGATATTGGGCTCGTCCGCAGAATCCAAGAATTTGTGTACTTGGTCACCTTCCCACTCGAAGTCCAGATATGTATCCACGAGTGACAGGAAAGCCACCAAGAATAGCACAAATCCGAGGATTCCACGCCAAAGGTATCCGGAACTGGCCTGGTTCTGACCAGCCAGCTCCGCTACCAAGTTGGAATGCAGAGTCCTGCCTGCTGCTCCAACTTGATGCTCTGAACTTCTCCCCAATTGAATTGGTCGATTGAATGCATCGGACCCTTTTCTCAGCGCCATTGCCGAAAGGTGGAGTATGATACGTCACTGCTATGTGCCTTCAATGAATTCGTACAAAGGGCTCAAGTATGAACAGTCTGTCAAGAGGGACTCTGTGTGATCCACTCGTTGGAAACAACCCAATGGGCCTAATTAGTTCAAATGTCACTGCAAGTTCTCTGAACCTCGAGGCTGAGGTCGCACAAGATGTGCTGCACCTGCCAAGTAGAGCTGTTAAATCTTGACTTTTAGGGCTTAGGGTTTAGGGTTTAGGGTTTAGGGTTTATGGTTCAGGGTTTAGGGTTTTAGGGTTTTAGGGTTTTAGGGTTTTAGGGTTTTAGGGTTTTAGGGTTTTAGGGTTTTAGGGTTTTAGGGTTTTAGGGTTTTAGGGTTTTAGGGTTTTAGGGTTTTAGGGTTTTAGGGTTTTAGGGTTTGGGGTTTGGGGTTTCGGGTTTGGGGTTTAGGCTGTTTGGGGTTTAGGGTTTCCAGAAGGCCACGAATGGGGTCAGCGGGAGGCACCTCTGCCTGCTGCAGCCTCCTCTCCCTTTCCTTTTGAAGCTCCTTCTCTCGCAGCTGCAGGTCCTTGCAATGCGTGTTGCAAGAGTAAGCACAGCGCCCTCGGACTCCGTGCGCACCTGCTCTTTGCGCAGGAGCCGCTGCTGCTCCAAATCCTGGGTCTATCTGCACATGTTCCTGCCAGTGTCTCAGGAGCTGACTCCATCGAAGTGAATGCAACTTTCTCGTGGCAAGGTGCGTGAGCAAGCTCTTGCTCTTGAAGCTCCCGTTCGCGCTGCTCGATGCGCTTGCGGCGCTCTTGGCGCTCCTGCACACCGGCACGGACGTGCTTCAGCATCTGCCCCCAACTGGTTCATTGGACTTCGAGTCGTGTAGAGTGTGGCATTCATGATCACGGTTTGGAGGTTTTTCGCGCTTTGGCTTTGGCGAATGTTCATCACGTGGACAGATACTGTTTTTTTCGAAACTGCTTCGAGTTGCTGCCTGTACCAAGGCTTCAAGTCGTTGTTCTCGCCGCCGCTCCAGCTCTCGCTCCTGCTCTGCCTCGGCAGCATCCTCCCGAAACATGCTATCAGCACTCCAAACATCTTTCTGACTTTGTAGAGTCAATTTTGGAGTCCTCTTGTAATTCCACGAGTTGTTGGTGTTCACGCTCCAGCTCCTTCATTTGCGAGGAATACATCAAAAACACTGCTCACGATGAAGCACGATAGGACAAAACACTTATAGGACACCATTTTCTATCGTGTGAAATGGAGGTTGGGAGCCTCTTGGCGGCATGTTGTCTTCAGCTGCTTTCGCAGATCGTGCAGCCACTGCACCTCACCACGTTGCCTGGCACTTGGATTCTTTCCGGTACCGGCCACAAAAAGCCTTGGATGTGCAAAAGTGGCCTGGACGCCAGCGATCGCAGGCTCTTCAACTCCTTCTCCAATCGGCTGTTCTCAGCATGTGCCCTTGCCGTCCACACCAATGCCTCAGCGAAAACACTTTTTCCAGGTAGCTCTCATGACAAACACAATCGCACTGTCAAGAATTTGGAGCCCCAAACTAAGCAAGCTACAGCTGTTTCGCTTGCAGCATGTCCTCCTGTACCTGCAAGAGGCTTTCTATGGACTGTGCGTTGTCATGAGCGCAGAGTTCTTCGTCAGCCTGCAGAGACCGTGGGTTCGTGGGCCAGCCTGGCCATTCCAAGTTGCTTGTGCATTGCTATCGTTCCTGAGAGCCTTTCGTCTTCGGCCCCGGCACTTCGCTCTCGATGCCATCCACAGTGTCTATGGCATCCGCTTGTGCTTCTGCAGCTCGCAGCTCTTCCTCATCTTTGAAGTCACTTGAGTCCGTGGCTTAGCACGGATTAGCGCAACTTTCCGCAAGCTGTTTCTGCTATTTCTGCGTATTCTGAATGCACACACGATGGCACTGTGTGGCATCATGGCATGCACAAGGGCTCATTCACCTCTTCCACCTAGCAGCCTCCTAGCAGCCTCCTAGCCGCCTCCTGGAAGTCCATACCATGTCCGGAGGAAGTCCGGCCCCCTGTGCCTTCCGCCCCGTGAGAAAGCCATCTTCAAAACCCCAAGAATACTTTGTGGGCGAATCTCTTTCCCTGGCCCTTCCATAGGCGTTGCGGGGCATTGATTAGAAGTGGAAGCACTTGAGAATAAGAAAAGCGCGCCCTCTGCGACAAAGCGGCAAGCTCCCGCCTGGGCCAGAAAAGTGAGGCACACTGGGCAAATGTTGCAGGGAGCTCTGATGGCCTCAGCCTGTCGGTCTCGGCCTGAGCTTCTGCCAGCTCCTATCGAGAGGCCCGATATGTCAAGCTCACAAACACCATGGCAAAATCTGCCACCCATGCCAATGTCAACTTATGTCAGCAGTCAATCCGCCTCTGCAACCGGGACCACACGAGGCAGTCTTCGTTGTGGAGGGCTCGTGCTTGGACGAGCTTTAGCTGCAGCCTTGGCGACCGACTCGGCCTCGCAGCTCAACTCCACTTTGTATACGGTTCAGGGTTTAGGGTGTAGGGTTTAGGGTTTAGGGTTTAGGGTTCAGGGTTCAGGGTTTAGGGTTTAGGGTTTAGGGTTTGGGGTTTAGGGTTTAAGGTTTAGGGTGCGCGCGCAGTCATAGGATGTGGCAGGCTTGTTCGTGCTTTGGAAGGGACGAATGTTAACGTGGCCAAAACTAAGCGAAGCGGCATTGCTTGTCGTGATCTGGAACATACCAAAACGCCGCTTGTCGCAAATCATGTGGGGCTGTATGCTTCTCGCGCTTACGAATGGACGAGACCTCGTAAGATACCTGCATTCCGAGGAATTCCACGGAAAGCACCGATAGTCCGATAGGCGAGATGCAATTCAGGAGATGCCATTTTCTCAGGAACACTGTCCACCCATTGGGAGGGGCCCAGAACTCACCGGCTGGTTTGTTCATGTTGGCGGCCACATTGGCGACTGAAACACATCGGGAAGCCAGCCCACAACACCAAACATCCCTAAAGCCCTGCCAAAGCCCTGCCTCCGCCCTGCCTAAGCCATGCCTGAGCCCTGCCTACTTGCATTCGTGTGCCATGCTCTCGGGCCGCCTCGCCCTCAGAGTTGAACAGGAAAATTGCCTGAATGCAAAGAATGCAAACATCACTCAAAGGCTTGATATGCTTGATTTCATGTCAACGTGCAGAAATTTACAGATCTCGGTAGCAGACACGCAAGAGCGTGTCCGTAAGACAGAGGCAATCACCTCACCATCGAAAGCACCGCTGACTGGAACCCAAAACAGCTTCAAGCAGGACCCAATATAGCACATGCTGAGTATTGCAGAACTGCCATGACCTGGCTTGCGCATGAGAGGAAGGATTCGGGCTGCTGGGGATTGAGGGTCGCTGGAGAAGGTCCGTCACATAAGGTCCAGGCAAGCTGATAGGCACATGGTCCTGCACAAAAAAGTCCGCGGGCAGGACAGTACCATATTGTGCATGCTCTTACTCTTCAACGAATGTCCTGTTCATGTCGAAAAGGGTATGTGCCGCGTACGTCTGCATCCTGTGACACGCACGCGCCCCACACACAAACGACGCAGCTGTTGTAGACAAGTGGCTCGGCTGGTGGCACAAGACCAAGCTGAATGAAAACAGACATCACCTTTGGCAGCAGGAAGGCAACAAGAGATAGTAAGTGTCAGAACATCAGAAGACCAGGGCCCACACGAAGTCCCGTATGCCACCGTTGCTCCACGTGAGGAAGCCACCTTGTCAGTTGGGCCATGGAGACAAGACTGTGGAATGTGACCATAAGTCTCACAGTGCTGAGGATGTCACAACCATGTGCATCGCACCTTGCAACTGAACGGTGCTGAAATCTGCAAGCCATCCATTCCAGCCACTTTCCAGCCCAGATTTGCAGCCTACCAACTAGGGACTCAGTGAGTCAGTGAAAAGGTCATGACGTGTCTGCACTGCCACCTTCTCCGCCAGAAATTGAGGTTCCGGAGACTGTTCAACATGCTCTGTTGGACGAACAGGAAAAACCTCAGCCAGTCTAGGGCTGGCTGGCTAAAAACTTTGTTCCCCCTATCATCTCCCGCGACGCGACAACTTAACAAAGGCCACACTGTGCTGGAAGTTCATGTGTTGATCAAATTCCTTCCATCCCGCTCCATGCACATGTGTTTGGCCATACCTCGCGAGTACTAAATCGATTCTTGCATCTGTGGCACTCCCGGAAAACCTGAAGCGCCGTGCGTACCTTAGCGCATGCGTGGCAGCTTCAGCCTACGGCATGGGCCGCTCCGGGCGCTTGGACGTCAGAACCCAAAAGCTGAAATACCGGACCGGAACGATGCCATGTTGCATGGGAGCCAGATTCGATGGCCTGGAGCATCCTGGGAGCTGACCTGGGCCCAGAAGGTCCGCAACTTCTTGCACCATTTTGTCCGTCCTGCCATCCCGGCTGGGAGTTTGCCAAAGCCACGGCCCTCAAGACCTCAGCTGCGCCCACACGATTCACCAGAAGAGCGACTGAAGCTGAGCTGGGCTTCGGGCAGGAGCCAGCTCGGTGAAGTCAACTTTGGCACCATCTAGGCCGTCACACCGACTCTGCAAAGTGCAAGGAAGGCTTTTGACTTCACAACCCTGCTTTGGTTCAGACATCATTGCACTGGCCAGCTTGTTTCCATACACGCATGTGCTTGAAGGGTTAAAAAAAACCTGCCACCTGCGAGATGGGTGCTCTGGTCATTGCACAGGCCATCTCTTTTCTCTGCACGCGTGTGCGAACATCCCATTTAGCACACAGTTTTCAATCTCATCTCTAGCCAAATGCTGGAAGAAGAATACCGACTACGCAGGCGCCTTCATCATTCTGAGACCAGAGGTTCAAAAGCATGACCGTCCTCACATTTCGTGAGCCCAAACGTCCAAAACAGTTTCGAGGACGAGGAGCGTGGCCACGCACGCTCCTTGGCAAGCGACGAGAGTGCAATTTTCGTCCAACAGGGAGCGACCTCAAAACAACCATGGTCGCCACGCGCTCGCCTATCCTGTGACTTGGCAGGTTCGCACCCCTTAGTGGTGACATGCGTTGACACACTGTGTAGAGAAAAACAGGACTCCGAAGGCAAGGACGATCCCGGGATATGCCGGGAATTGGTGGTTTCCAGGTGGCAATTCGAGTTGGTTTCGTGGCGTGCACACGAACGTCCAACCACATGTAGTCCTCCGGTGGCGCAGATGATGTTTGCCGGCTTTGTCATGTTTGGGTTGGCGGCTGCATGCTCCAAAGCCAGAACTGTAAGAAGTTCAAGCATACACCCTCTGGGATGTCAAATACAGTGAGCAGAGCTTCACCCGAAAAGCTGCGGCTCCAGGCTTGGATACATCAGACCTCGTGCCATGGCGAATGAAGATGCCCGAAAACAAGGCCTCGCGTCTATGTTGAGCCCAGCCCTGGGATCCGGACTTTGCAGATGCATTTGAGGTCTGTAGCTGCGCAAGAACTCCTAGAGCGAGCGCCCGTCTCAAGGTCCCACTGATTCTCACGGCACATTGGAAGAGTCCTCTGCAGCAACCATCGGGCCACTTCGAAGCACCTGGGAAAAAGCTGCATTTTCCCAGCACGACCACATTCGACACTCTTGTGTCTCGCTGTGTTTCGGAAGTCTCGGCCTCTGCATGGCCAGCTGGGCCTGGCCTCGAAAGAACAAGGCGCGGAAGGTACGGAAAAAGAGCACAGGGAACGTTGAACTTGGCGACTACTTGGCGACTCTTTACCTGTAGCATCCTGTGATATCCTGTGCCACCTGGCTTGGAAGGTCTGCTCGGGTTGGACGTCGAATGGAGGCCTGGCGCTTTGCGCTTAGACCAGTGCACTTTAAAAGCAGCAGGCGCTGAGGTTGCCACAGGAAGCATGAGAAGCTCCATCGCTTGTGACTTGTGCTCCACATCGTAGCTCGCTTGGCCTTAATCACGCCAAAGGCAACTGCATGAAACCAGCGGCACCGTGAACATTTCAACCGCTGCTGGTGACATGAGGTCTACGCTGAGCTGCCCTGTCCATTGCAGCATCGAACCCGCTGTGAGCGCTGCCCTGTCAGGCTAGCTTACGGCCAGGCATCGCGTGATGACTATGATGATGACGATGATGACGACGATAGCGATGACGACGAAGATGATGATGATGATGATGGTGATGATGGTGATGATGATGATGATGATGATGATGATGATGATGATGATGATGATGATGAGCCAGGATGGTGATGATGATGATGATGATGGTGAGGAGGAGGAGGAGGAAGAGCCAGGATGATGATGATGATGATGATGATGATGATGATGATGACGATGACGATAATGAGCGATGACGTTGCAAACCTGGGTGACCCAATACAACTGCTTTGGCCGGGCGACAGTTTTGGGCCCGGGCATTGCTTGGATGCTTCTTTAGGAACTGGCGCAACATTTTGCAACAGCATTCCTCCGGCTGACGTACACCGGCAAGACTATTTACTTCAAAGGTCCCCACCCCCATGAGGGGATTTCCTGTGGGCACTCCGCGAACCCATGGAATGTTGTGAACGGTGCCTGCGTGGCAACCATGGTGTCGAGAACCTGGCTGAGGTCCGGCCTTTGCAACTGCAGGCTTCATCTCCCCGACAGTCACTAGGCCCATCAGCCCATCAAGGCAGGCACCGAGAGTCGGCGCTGAGGTCAACAGCCTTGCAAGGAGGCTACAGCGGCCTCTTGAAACGCGCAGCGTATGCTTAGGACCTCAGGTACGCACGAAGCCACTGGAATGCAGTGTGGCCAGGATCTCCTTGTCCTGTTTTGCACTGACACCTGCAGCTTTACAACGTGGTCATGGGTGCCACGTTGATGACAAAAAAGCTAGTAGCATCGGTGTCAACTCGACTGGTGGCACACGCTGGTTGAGAACAAGACAGCCTGCTATCCTCGCTTAGTGCACACTAGGTCACTACAAGACTCACACGTTCGCACTGGATAAGAAGGGAACCTTTACTTGCAACGAGCAGGAGCTGCCACCTTTATTCTGTTCGCATGTGGAAGTTTCTGGCGTTCGGCCTGCCAGGCGATTTAGACCTAAGCCATGAAATGTCTTGAACACGAGACATAGCGAACCGATTCTGAGAACAAGCCTACTCACCGGTTGCGTATCTGGGTCCACAGCCTGGATCCGTGCCGAAGTCCAGTGTCCCACCTGCTCCCCTGGACCATGGATGCCTGAAGTCAAAGCGAGCAAAGCGGATGGACATGCATCACAAAACCCTGAACCCTGAACCCTGAATCCTAAACCCTAAACCCTAAACCCTAAACCCATTGGCTGATGGAGCTGCGGCGCTCCAGTGGCACGGGCCCAGGTCCAAACTTAGTTCCCAATCGCGCTGCGCACACACGTTCAACACAACATCCGTGGAATGGTCTCTACAGCAGTATGTAGCACCTTCTGCTTGGACCTTGGAGTAATTCAAAAGGCTAGTCTGCTGCGAATTGGTGCATTTTTCTTCAACATCAGATGTATGGCATGTAGTTCAAGCAACAAAGTCTGCATCGTTAAGTGCTTGCAAAGCCATTGACATACTGTTCATGGCCACGGCACTGGAACAAACAACTGTAATTCAAGTGCAGTCAGTCAAAGTATACACAATGGAAAGAAAAGAACAAGCCATTTAAAAGTTAAGACCGTTTACTAAATTCAGTTCTCGACAACAATAGATGACCAGGCTTAGTTTCGGAAAGTGGAAAACCAACTGGATTCATTAACCATTTGAGTGCTTTGTCTAAACGAGCAAACATATCACCAAGGGGCAATGCACCCAAAGGGAACTAACTGCCTCAACCTGCAATCGTTGAGCCATGCAGGTACTTTGAGTCACCGTCACTGCCCAACCTCGAATCAAAACCGTAAACTAAACACAGGACCACATACTACAGTGCACACAGGTCCTTCCATACGGGCATTGTTCGTCAGTAATTCTAGTTCTCGCTATCCGTTTGCAAAGCATCTTCCATTTCCATGAGAAGATTTGCGACTCCTCCGAAAAAGAGGCATGCGTTTATTCCGGAAGAATCCATATTCGGGACTCTTCGTCTGCTGAGGCCCAGCGGCACGATCGAAGGATGCAGATGCTGGGTCTTGTGCCAGTACCCATCCTGCAAGCCATTGAGATTCGGGATTGTACAGGCATACAGAGGACTTCTGCACATGCACACCCATGCACACCCATGCACACCCATGCACACCCATGCACACCCATGCACACCCATGCACACCCATGCACACCCATGCACACCCATGCACACCCATGCACACCCATGCACACCCTGTCCTTGCTGTCCTTGTGTTTGTGCTTGGGGCGGTCTGAGGCTCTCGACACCGCATCCGTGCAATGGAGCCTCAACTCACAAGAATCACAATAGCTGCTCTCCACATTAGGATCCCTTCTTGGGCCTGCTGTAGAGTACAGCACCCTTCAAACAAGAGCCCAAAAAAGGACCCCAATTTTGAGAACCACCCAACAAAGACGCCGCGATGCAGGCCTCACAGCCTGGGAACGCTACGTGATAATGTAAGACTCAGCAAGACGCGGCAAGACCAATGACTGACAACGACTCCCCAGAGAGCCCAATACCCCCTAATTAAGGAATGTAGCTTAAATTATAAAGGGATCCTTATCATGATTTAAAGAGTATTCCTTCATTGAGCGGTATTGGGCTCTTTGGGTCAACAACCTGAAGCTGAGTCACCGAGACTTGTGCAGGCGGCACCAAAGGCTTCAGCATGAGTTTTGGCGCATCCAGTCCACGGGGAGGCCTTCGGAGCCAGGTGCGGTCTGTTCAGAGCTGTCTGTCTGCGATTCTGGCCAGGTGGCAGGAGGGAAGGCACTTCGTTGAAGCCGTGAATCCAGGTGCTCCTCAGATCCGGGACTCAAAATCCACAGAGACATCGACACTGGGAGGTTCCACTTGGGGCAGAATCTTGCAATCTTGGGCATCTGCGGCTCCATTTGCCAGTCGGGTGCTCCCGGTGCTTTGGCGCTGGGGCATGCAGCGGGGTTCCCATGTTGGCACCAGGAGGGTGGTGGCGCCATCTGGTAACTGACGCACGGACTTGGCTGTGCTTTCAGCGGATCTTGCAGTGGTTGGCCAAAGCGCGACTGGTGGCAGCTCTCCGGCAATGGCGCGTGTGGAGCCCAGATGTTTGGGACATCACTTTGTCGCAAGGGCTGGAAGAGTGAGAGCTGGCTTGGATGCAGTGGCTGTTGCAGCGGCAGTCCACCCAAACTTCCTTCGGTCCTCAACTGAGCGTCCAAAGCCAGAAAGCAGGCGCTAAGAGCAATGCAGCTGGCAATCTAAAGGCCGCAAAGGGTTCTGGAAACAACAAATTCAAGCTTGGAAGCCCTTGCGGCCCTTGCAATTGCTGCAGCTGGCTTTGCAGCAACTGCTGCCTCAGCAGTCGACTCTTCACCAATCCCCACCCAAAAAAAGCTGTGACTAATCTGTGACCACAAACAGATACGAGCAGCCTAGGCTTCCCACTCCAGATGTGCCTGATGCCGCAGCTCCTGAAAGTCACGTGTCTCGGCGTGTGGAGGTGCTGACCACAATACCCTGGCGGAACACACTGTTGGACCAGATGGTGAAAGCTACTGAACAGCATTTGCACCATGTGTTTGCACCATGTGTTTGCACCATGTGTTTGCACCATGTGTTTGCGCTCAGCCGCTTCAGCCAAAGCCCTTCTCTAAGCCATTGTTGGAAGCCTCGGGCTCTCCGAAGCTGCGAGGCTCCGGGGATCTCCGGGGGGGGCATGGGAATTGCTTTCTCTCTCGGAAGATCAGCCGAGAACGACGCCGTTTATTTCCCAATCGATCCATTTTTCGATCCGTGTTTTTCAAATGCAGTCAAACTGCATTCAAACTAGAGAGTGGGCACAGCACAGACACCATATCTCCCTCGCGTTCATTGCCAATGCACCATGTGACTTAGCAGTCCCAACTTGCAGAGCAGAGCCGAGTGAAAGACAACTTGCATCCCTGCTAGCAGAGCTTCCTTCAGAAGTGTGCAGCCAACAGCGACGTTTCTCTGTTGGATGAAGCTCAAAAGAAGCCTTTTGCCGGCTTTGCTCTTGGACTCTGCCGTGCTTGGTTTTAACTGATACGATTGGGATGAAGACCCTGGGAACAACAGCTGGAGCAATGCAGCACCAAGGGGGATCTGATTTCGTGTACGACAGGGAATTAAGGCCCCAAGAGATACCTTGCATACAGCTTAGTTGAGCTTGTCCTGCAGTGAGCCACAGCCATCAGAAGCTGAAACCTGAGCGTGGCAATAGCCACATCTCACATACTCTCACAGTCTTCAGGCTTCAAGAGTAACAACTCTGTAGTCAAGGGTCTCCGAATTCACCATTTCTTCTTCTCAAAGTTAACCTGGATCTCCGGTTCACCTCCTCATCTTCGCACTAACTTGCTTTCGGTTTGCATCCTTTGATGGCATCTGACTAAGAGGACAGTAACAGTTCTCTGGCCACCACGCATTCTCACAGCTTCGGGTTTGCTAGTCGCTAGTTGCAGGGTCTGGAACTTCGAGCGGTGGGTGCCATCAATTCCTGCATAAAGCCTTTAGGCCCCTTAGGCTCTGCCACATATCAGCGATCCAAAAATGCACAGTAAGTGTGGCAACAAGGCGCCATGCTTTGTGAGGTCTTCCCGTCACAGTGAGGAAAAAGACTCCGTTCAAAAACAGGATGCCCTGAGCCGGCGACCTCTGGATGTGGCGTAGCCTGCGACATCTTCTTAGCTCTTAAGCTCACACTTATAAATTTGCAAGAACTCGACGAGTGCACCTGGTCTGTCTGAATGACCTGAACATTCGCCTCGGGGACGCAGAGACTTCCATCGTTCGCCGCCTCAGCGAGGCGATGCATGAGGGATCACGAACGCGCACTGAGCTGAGTCGTGCTTCCAAGACACAGCTGCGGCGAATCGAGATGCGCGTGGGACGATGCGGGGTGCCTGAGCACAACGTAGAATAGATGGAGCCGAGTCCAATTTATGTAAGTGATGTCTGGACCTCCAGCGCTGAAGGAGCATAGCCAAGGTCATCTGGTGCCTGGAAAAGCGCACGAAAGCGTCATCCACACATTCGGGGAAGCTTTTCAGATCCCAGCCATCACCAGCGCCGCACGTCCGCGAGCATGATGCCTGCCGCCCCCAATAAACCCTAGACCTTGAACCCTAGAGCCCAATATGACCCCCCCAACATGATGCCCAGCAGAGTATGGGGCCCCCGAGTATATGGGGCCCCCCTCCCCCCAAATCATATTATGGGGCCCCCCCTCCCAGCAACACGACGCCCTTCTGCAAACCACTCTCCCCTGTGCCTTTGTGTTGGAGAGCAGCAGAGAGCTCGAGCCGGCCGCCCGAGGCCCACAAAGACACACGGAGAAACGAGAGAGATGCAAAGAAGAGAGGATGGAAAGGAGGGACAAAAAAAAGAGAGAGCGAGAGAGAGAGAGAGGTGGAGAAAGACAGAGAGAGAGATAGAGGGATACTTACTACGCACGTCTGCTGAGTTGTGTTGTTTGTTGCCGGACTTGCTTTGAAAGAATGTAATCTTTGCAAGTGCTGCGTGGCTCCTCTCAGTTGTTCAAACAAACACACCTAAAAGCTGACAGGCCCATGCGTTCGACTCGAATAAGGCTCACTGCCATGTTGGCAATCACTCGACACAACAAGGGCAGCTGTCACTCTCTGCACCTCACATTTCTCGTTTTCTCGATCGAATGGCACAACGTGTGAAGTACAAGTGCTGCCATGCAAAACTTCGGCCTCCGCAGTTTGCGTCAGGCCGCACGTCAGGCCGACATGTTTTTGCATGGACAATTACGGGGGAAGGGGGGGGAGGAGGAGGCCGGGAGAGCGTGCTTCACCGGCTTCGCAAATCGCTCGCAAGGCCTGCCCGCAAAAGAAGCAGCTCTCAAGCAACCAAGCAGCAGCCACCGAGCTAGAATCTAGAACCAGCAACAGCGAGTTCATTTTCTTTGCTGCCGATTGAGTCCCCCCAGCGCCAAATTTCGCACCAAGGGTTTGGGGATCGCAAAAGCACAAGTATTTCGCGCGAGGATGTGGCAGGGCAGCCACAGGGTTGTCCTTTGGACCTTCATCTGGCCGCGGCGACGAGAACAGCGCTAGCCACGGCGGCGAGCACAGCGGGCTTGAACAGCTTCCGGCTGACTCTGCGCCCTACACGGCATAAGACTACATCAGATTGCAAGGATCAGGGGAATCACCCGTCAACCGCTCATCAGCGGTCGGAAGAGTGGGGATTGCACAGCCAGTGATTGACTCATGGTGCTTCCCAGCCCATCTTCGCTTCTGTGGAGCGTGATGCATGTCATCAATGTTCCAGTCTTGGCGAATGAAGTGCGATTCCCCTGATTCCGCCGGGGTCTCAGACGGGATCAATGTCAGCCACTCGAACCAATTCATGTCCGACTCATATTGCGGCTCACAAGCATCGTATGTCAGCGAAATCGTTTCAGCACTTGCGGTGCTGTGATCGATCCACTGCCTCGCTGCCAGCACCTCTTCAGTGAAACGCAACTGTGCTGCAGAGCCAGGGTTGGTGCCTGACCCGAGCCTCCGTGCGCCGCACCGGTGACAGAACCATGCATCAGGCAAGTGCAGGCTCCCGCAGGGGCAAAGGTCAAAAAGCTGCAGCTTTGGGGACGTCTGCTCCCAAGGCATCGAACCCGTGTCATCCAATGAACGCGTGCCCTGTCTGTCCGGAGCGCTTGTCACAAATGTGGAATCGGGACTGCGAACCCACCCCTTGTACTCGAACACATCGGCTGGAGACGAGCCATTCGGCGCCGCTTCAGGCCTTACATCATTATCACCCATATAGCCCAGATCGGGTCGACCTTCTAGCATGAGCTGAAGCATGGCCTTCACCTCTTCAAGCTGCGCCCTCCTTTCCGGATCTGTCACTGACAAATACTCCGCCTGGATGTAAACCAGCTCATTGCCCTCACTGTCATACTCACGGGGCTGGCCGCACTGCTGGCAAAATACTGCATCTGCTGGGTATGTGTCATGGCAATGCGGACATTTACTAAAATCTTGGCTGAGGACACCCATCCGCATCAATGGATCGTGCAGCTCGTAGATGGATCTCGGGTGTGACGACAACATACTGGACATTCCTTCAATCGAGGACTCCTCAATGACCGTGTGGAGAGGTGTCTGCAGTTTCTGCGCGCACTCCGGCACATCATCCAAAAAGGTAGCTTGCGAGGGATGTCGTTGCTCACCACACTTGTGGCAGAAATCAGAGTTGCGCGTATACAGACTGCGGCACCACGGGCACAAATCGAAGATTCCCTCAACACGTGGCGTTATGTGTACCGACTGCGGCTGTGTCAGCGGCTGCCCCCATGGCTGCGAAAGGCTGGGTTGCATACCCACGACTTGCACAATGGTTTCACAATGTGGTCTAACCATATCAGCATGTCTTAAGGCATGCGTTGATGTGAAGCCTTGTCTTTGGTGAACTCTGCTTGAAGGGGTGAGGGACAGTGTGAACATCCGCAGGCGCCCGGCACTTCGAAGATTCCAACTCATGTCCATATGTCCACCGCACCAACATCCTGGCCGGCTCGGCTCGAAGACTGGGGCATCATTCAGCAATGTGGCCCTTTCTGACCGCAAGCGGCTCCTGCGCAAGATCTTACAAGACACCCCCCCCCCCCCCCCCCAGCACTCCGAGTCCTAGCCCTCACCCCGACCCATGCCTGCAGCACCATGGCTGGATGCGGTTCCTCATCAAATTCTCCTTCCAGAATCTCACTGCTTAAGAAAGTGTGTGTTGCGTGACTGCTTGTTGTGACAGTGACGCGTGTGCTGGCAAGTGTGTTCGGTCCTGAATCGCAGAAAATTGCGAAGCCCCTGAGCGCAAGGGAAATATACAACGCACAGCTGGAATGCCAAGGGATGCTTTGTCACTTGCTTGTGCCTACACACAACAGAAAACTGAGAAACACATTCTGGGCGCATATGCCTCCAAAGCAAGCCCGAAACTGCTTGACACGCGCAAAAGGCAACGCACAGGTGCGGATTGCTTTACATGCCAAAGTTCCCTGCGCAAGCTTATGCTCGCAACGGCTCAGAGTCTCACTTCAAGTCCTGTACCTCCTCTTCCACTTCGAGGACCGACCTTGTGCAACTGCAAGAGCTGTTGGGGCACAGCTTGGCATGCAAATATGGCTGCTTTGGAGTCAGCTGGTCGGAATGACCTACATCACTCAATAAGGTTGGGCCTGACCTTGGGCCGCAACACACACCTCGTTCTCGGGGCTGGCCTGTCAAATACAACTTGGAGCCACCGGCTACCACTACTAGTCGTGCTTCCTTGATTCAAACCGCCCATGCTTTTGTCTTGATTCGGAAGCCGCTCACGACACTCACGATGCTCACGACGCTTACGATGCTTGGCACCCACCTAGCAACCGACTTCTTACTACACCTACATGTTTTCCAGGTGAAAATACCGAAATGTAACTCTGCAACGGCGAGACATCGCAAAAGCGGGGATGCGCATCGAAGCAGCGTGCACGAATCCGTGCATTGACCGACTGCATACAATGAAATAGCCGCCTCAATCAAGACACATCGTGGGGAAAGCGAAGAGGAAACCGAGCAACGGGCAAGAGCCGAAAACAGAAACTGCCGGCTCACTACAGGGGAGTCGTGCTAGCAGTAACTGCCGTTGGCTAGCTTGTGCCAGTGTTCAGATGCCCTACCAGGTCACACAGGCCCATCGGTCATTCAAATGTTAAAACAGGAGAGGGGTGGTTGGTGAGCACAGCAAAATAGTCGAAAACAGAATGGACTGAGTCCGAAAACAAAGAAGAACAAGTCAAAAACAGGACAGCACGGCCAAAAAACAAGACAACATGAGCCAGAAAAATCAAGAGGATAACAGGAATCGAGCGGTCCAACCCTAAAACCCAAAGTGCAGCACTAAACCCCAAAACCCTGAACCGCGCTCCGCATTCGAAGAAGTTAACGCCCAATCATGGATCTCGCCTGGTTTGCAGGATGAGCTTCTTGGGCACGGGATCAGTGCAGCATGCCTGGCAGGATTGCCCCATAAGTCCTCGCGCAATGAAAAAATAACCCAAAAAAGCACACTGTAACTGCAGAGCACATCCAACAACATCCAACTTATGATTATTATTAATATCAATATTCATGAATATTTATCATATTCTCCAATTGTGGTGTCCTGTTTGGCTCCAGCTTCGCTGCCGAGCCCGCTCAGGCCCATGGAGGGCCCATGGAGAGGTCAACACTGAGGGCACGGGAGCTTGAGCTCTTGGAGAAGACTAAACTTTCCGGCATGATGGAGTTAGTCTCGATCAGATGTGACGCAACCACGTTGCCTGAACCAGCAATCGGCCAAGAAACGCTTCATGTTCTCCGTCTAGGAGCTGTGCTTGCAGCTTGCTTGCGATAAGAAGGAACGGCACCCAACATGACATGGTGGCACCACGCGCAAGGACATTTCCAGCTGTCCGCCACAAGCAGGTGCAGGGCAACTCTCTTGCAGCCACTAGAGCCGCAAGCTACAACGGCAACACGAATGCTTTCGGAACAGCCGCAATAGCATCATGCCAATACCGACCTTCTACCACATGAGTGAGAACCGCCATGAGGTTGCCGCATCAAGTATTCTCTCAAGCTACAAATGTGGCACACTGCTCTGAAGCAGTACCCATCACTGTGCCCACTGACGGCCGGAGGGAAAACGACAGAGTGGAAGATCTGAGCCATGGCATTCCTTCCTGAGCCTCATGCCTTGCGGCATGTGGGTTCTACCGGAACTACTCCCCAGCACTGAACAACCAACAAGCACGCAGATGAAAACTCTCTAGTTCCGGGCCGGTGATCCTGCATGGGGAGCAGCACCCAATGACAGGAACAGGGCGCACTTGCACTTTGTGCACGTGCGCAAATACAGCGAATGAAAAATAGAAGTCTAAAAAGAAGGAGACGCCAGGATTCCTGGATATTCCTGGTAAACGTATGAACGAATTACTGAGCACAGGTCATAAGAAGAGACATCAGCTGCAGCCGGATCCAAGCCTGGAAAGGAGTGGGTTTAGGGTTCAGAGTTTAGGGTTTAGGGTTTAGGCGGTTTAGGGTTTAGGGTCTAGGGGCTAGGGTTTAAGGTTTAGGGTTGAGGGTTTAGAGTTGAGGGTTTAGGGTTTAGGGTTTAGGGTTTAGGGTTTAGGGTTTAGGGTTTAGGGTTTAGGGTTTAGGGTTAAGGGCCTACTCGGCTGCCATCATTGCGTTGCGCCTGATTCGTCCCAGCAGGCTCCTGACACTGGAAACCTCAGAGGTGTTGTCCCCTTTCGAAGATTCCAGCAAACAGGAATTCTACTGTCCTGCCATAGCGAAAAACTTAGATTTCCACTCGGAGCACGTCGGGGCAGTCCAAGTTGCGCAGGAACACCTGAAGGGAGGAAGCTGTCCCCCTGCAATTGGGCATTTGAAAGTCGGCGATCACTTGAAACATCTTCGCACTTCAGCAATTCACATGGGAAGCTTTGTATCTCTTCAGTTGCCAATGCGGCCTCCTGCTTCACTGTCTGCACGGTGCCCGGTCGGCATATGCGAGTCCAGCCATGGAAAGCTTTCCTCGCTACAGACCACGAGCCATAAAACACACATATGGGCAAAAATATGCTGCCATCAGCATGAAGATTCCTGAAGCCCTAAACCCTCAACCCTAAACCCTAAACCCTAAACCGCCATGAGAAAGCTTATGATGATCCCAGGAGCCCATCAACGCGATGGTGTGCAGCCGCGTGGGCGCCTGGGTTGGGCTGCAAAGCGTAGCTGCGCATGACTATACCTCCCCTTAGAACCTTAATAAGAATAGTATTTTTAATATCCTTTGGTGTTTTATATAAACAAAGAAATAATTCCCAAGGGGGATATAGATGAATATGCACTTTTTGTGCACATGCCCGCATGTCGCACTTTGAAAGTCTGCCGACATCTGCCCCCGAAACCAAATCATGCTGAGTGTCAAAGCTCTGCCGAACTACTCAAAGCTTTAATTTGGCCAACACTCTTTAGGGCTGTATATATGTATACATGCATGGAAAACTCTGATTGCCTTTATAATTATCATTTCTTTTTAATTATTTTTTTTTATTGCGATTGTTATGCCATTTCGGCTTCCGCCCTGCAAAGGCCTGATCGGCCCCAACAATGCCCGATGCCCCAACAGCCGACAGATTCAGCTTTGTTCTGGCCCAGTTCTGCAAAGGCGGTTTGTTGGTACGCACAAATTTCTGCGAGCCATCTTAGTTCTGGATGACCGATGCGGGAGAGGGAGGGAGAGAGAGAGATGGATGAGAGAGCTTTGCGGGATGCTTTCAGCGGCTCACCGCAGCCGCATTGCTGTCGCCCCAAAAATTGAACACGAGCGACAGTTCCTTCTCCTGAGGCAAACACCGGCCATCACTCCCGTCCTGAAATATGCGAGAAGCACGAGAACTTTCCCGCTGGTACCGAGCAACAGCACCACGCCTCCCCATGCCTCCCATGCAGTGGAGGGCAATTGTCGCATCTTTCTGCAGGGCTTTCTTGCCTTCGCGGCGGGTTCACAGATAGGGACTGATCAAAGCCACATTGACATCGAACTGAGGTGGGCACATTGTTTCAAGAACTCCTGCACGACAGCCTGCAAGTCTGCTGCAAGTTCAAAAAACTGCGTGTCTGCCCTTGTTACGTTCCGGGCGTTTGGTGATGAAGCAGCGACTGCGACCTTGGAGGGAATGTCCCCATCTGTGAAAGGAACGTAATGAACTCGAAGACCGTGCTTCAAAAATGCCTGGCGGGCCCAAACAGCGACCACGATCCACGAATGTTGCGAGGGCGTGCCTTCTCGTACTTGTCTTGATCTTTGCATTCATAATCGTAATTGAGCCTGGACAATCCAGTCACCAGCAGGTTTTTGCCCAGGAACACTCTCCCTGATGCTGAGTATGTGGCCTTGTCACTTCATAAACTTTACTCCGAAGCATCAAAGATATGAAGGTGTCTGCTTCCAGACGTTCGAGCTCCGCCGACCTAGCTGCCCAGGTCTTGGCTCAAATCGACCCGAACGAGATGCACAGCAATAAGCCAACGTTCCCGAACCTCGAAAAGGGAAGCTTCCAGGACGAGCCTGCATCCACAAGGCACCGATCCCTGTGTCCCCCCCTGGACAGCATGGAGCCCCGTACGTCTGACCTGGGAAGGGCAAATCTCCCCCATTTTGGGGGATTTGAATGATCTTCCGTGCACGTTGGTATTGGTTTCCATGCATCTGTCACCCCCACCGCCTCCCTCACTTCCACCTCGACCCTGCTTCCCAATAAAACCTTTTGCGTTCTAGTAAAACACTTTACCTCATTCAGTATTGTTTTGCATGAAACTACAACATGCACTTCTGCGTCCCTGAATTTATTTCGCGGCCAATTCCCAAACTCGTCAAAGGAAACCTACGAAGAACCCGAAGAAAAAAAAAATCCGGGACTCTTGAGCTCTCGGTGCCACAAAAAAAGCAGAAGAAACCACGAAAACGCAGGAATCCTGGAATTCATGGCGCGAAAAAACCCAAAAACCAGAAAAGAATAGCAATAGTTAATTAGCAAAAAAATAATGGATAACAACTAACAAATAATAAGCAGAAGAAGAAGAAGAAATGGTCAATAAACAATGAATAGACACATAAATAAAGAAATAAACACAAAAATACATAAATAAATACCTAAACAAATAAATAAATTCATAAATAAATAAATGAATAAACAAGTTCATAATTGTAGAAGTAATCTCTTGGAACTCTGCAGACAATCCTGAAATATTGTGTTTTTTTGGATTTTGGCTTGGTGCTCTCTCGTTGTTTGCATTTTTCTCGTGGTTTGCGCTTTTCTGGGTTTTTTGTGAGTCTCTTTACTTTTTGCGCGTTGGCACCCCCAACCGGCCCTAGACCCTCACCACCCCTACCACCCCTAAACCGCCTCCCACCACCCCTACCACCGCTAAACCCCCACACCTCTAGACCCTACCATTTTTAGACCCACCCCTAGTAGACCCCCCCAACAGCCGGACCTTGCACTCACCACCCCTCCAACCCCCAGACCCCCACCACCTCCAGACCCCCTCACCACCCCTACCCCCGCAAGAGCCATGGACACCCCCCCCCCCCCCCCCACGCCTACCACCCCCTCCATGGACGGATAAAGCCTCTTAGGGCTTGACATCATTGGGGGACTGGGCAAAGGCCAGCTGCAGGCCGCATCGAAGCAGATCGAAGCAGCCCACCGATGCCAGGCCCCGTGGGCTCTTGGGATCGCGTGGCATTTAGGGGTTAGGGGTTAGGGTTTGGGGTTTAGGGTTTAGGGTTTAGGGTTTAGGGTTTGGGGTTTAGGGTTTAGGGTTTAGGGTTTAGGGTTTAGGGTTTAGGGTTTAGGGTTTAGGGTTTAGGGTTTAGGGTTTAGGGTTTGGGGAGCCCAGCTGTCCGAAACTTCAATTCTCACCCAGCCTTTAGAAGTCTCGTCTGGCACCGGAATGTTGAAGAGGCTGCCAGCATCACCTTTCTCTGGCAAACCCTGTGGCGTGTCTGCACCACCAGCAACTTGGAAGTGTGTCCAGTGTGTCCGTGTGTCCCGTGTTGCGTTCTACCTCCTGAACCCTCCGCAGGCCTCCCGAAGGGCCTTGTCGCTTCGAGTCAGCAGCCTCAAAGCAGAACAAGACAACCAAAAAAAATAGGCAGGATGCCAAGTGCCTACAACTTCAACAACAATGACACTTGCTTGCCTCAGCGCGCGCTGCAAGGCTGCCACCTCAACACAACAAATGCATGCAGCGAGTGAGTTTGGCAATGTGCTTTTCAAGGTCCCTGCTCGAGTCGGAGGTTATCAGATACTCTTCCGGCAGCCTCATCGCTACTCATGCCAGGGCACATATTGAAACTTCTCGTAAGCCTATGTTGTAAGGCTCCCGCCTCTGATCAGGTGGAGGTCCTCACAGATGTTGCATCGCACAGATTCGCACAGACCGTCCCGCACCAGCACCATGCTGCGCCGGCCTCTCTCCAGTAGTCCGGGAAAGCGCGGATTCTGGGAAGTTCCCAAGGGGTTTGCCATAGCCAAAATTTCGCCTGGCAACTTGCGGCAAGGCTCCGCAAGGCTCGGGCACAACCGACAATAAGGAAGCCACCCCCCCTATTTGTTCAGCGCCAGCCTGGAATCAACCAGGAAGCGTCGAACTTCTCCCGCATAAGCTTCCAAGCTTCTACGTCAAAGAGGTGATAGTCCTGCTAGCGCGATGCACGCACGACCACCCCCCAAGTGGCCTTTTTCACTGCGCAGACCGCTTCATGAGTCTTGTGTGAAGGAAACCGGAGATACCCACAAAGACACCGGTGGCATTTCTATGCATTTCTCCTCTAACCAGTTCTTCTCCCTGGCCGCTGCCAAGCCTCAAAGGAAACTTTTTGCAGAGCTGGCTGGCCCTACTTGGCCCTACTTGACGCTCAACCGCGGATCATACGCCTCTCAAGCAGTCATACACTGTGAGAGATGTGGGTCCAGTCTCTCCTGCAAGAAAGATCTCTTCATGGTGCAGGCACGAAGAAGCAGGCCCAGTGCAGCTTCCGGCCTGTGTTCGAAAACGGCGGAGGAAAACGATCCCATGCAGCCTGGCAGAGAGACATCTCAAGGACGCAATCAGCTTGGTGACCACCCAACTTGACTCCTTGGCATCGCTCTCTGGCTCGCCACAGACTGCAAGGACTCGTTCCCAGGCTTCCTGGCAAAGGACAAGGACAGGCTCGAGCGACACTGTCAATTGTCAACCAGGTGGAGTTTCGTTTTGGTCCTTGTTTGTTCCTTGGTTTCCCAACTTGTATATATATATATGTGCATTATTTATACATATCCAGATATGCTAAGAAAACTATATGGGTGCGGCCGCATAGCTTGAAACATGGGACAAAAGCACAACCAGACATAGGTATTCAGTGGAATCAGAGTTAAAATGGGGTTTTGTGGGCCCTAGAACTACTGCAGGCTCCAGCACAATTCCGTTCTTTTGACACGGCTTCTTCGCGTCGAGCTAGTTGTTCCTACGGAACACAGCAGCACAGCTGTCAAGGAACTTTCTTGGCGTGTGTGTATCTTTGTATAATCTTCATTGTTACGAGTATGTTCTTACATTGTAACAGTATGGCTCTAAACCGTACACCCTGAAACCCCAAACCCGAAATCCTGAACCCTAAGCCCTAAACCCTAAACCCAAAAACCCTAAACCCTCAACCCTAACCCGAAGTTCTAAGTTCTACCCCCTGCAGCCGTGGGTTTCAAGAAAGAAGTCCACACACGGCCGTTTTAGGGCTTAGGGTTTAGGGTTAAGGGTTTAGGGTTTAGGATTTAGTTTCGGGTTTAGGGTTTAGGGTTTAGGGTTAACGGCCCGAAGGTTTCTTTGCTCTTTACACGGTTCAAGCATTCATTACAATCGCTTGGCCATGCTTGCAATGGCCATGGACGCTGTTGACAGCGCGTCTTGTCCCAGGAACATCAAACATCTTTGTGCATTTGGCAACAACCAAAGCGCCGTGTATCTATTTCTTAAAAACCCTGTTTTTGTAGTGGAGGGAAGGACAGGGGGTGGAGAAGAGATAGCATGGATTCATATGGCGACCATACGCAAAACTTTGATATTTACGGCTTGCTGACCCACCCAACGCAAGGAGGGCGGAGAAGCAGAAAGCAGAAAAGAAGAGAAGCGGCAAAACAGAGGGAAGGGAAGAGCAAAAAAACAGTAGAAAAAAATAGCAAGACCAGAAAAAGTAGACCTCCATCTTTTATCAACACAACCCCACACACACACACCGGCGCAACAACGGTGCAAGTCACTCACGTGATTGCGAATGTGGCATCCTGGCATTGGCTTCTCAAGTGCTGGCCTCAGGCGTGAAGCCCCGCGCCAACACTAAAACAGCCCCTGCCAGAACGGCGCTGACGGCACGCCTGGCTCCAAGCAGAGCTTCATGCAAGGCTCATGTGGTTTTCCAGATTCCCTTAAGACTCTTAAGAAGTCCTGAGATCATGCCCTTAATCGCTGGCAATCAGGCACCGTGATGAGACGTGTGAAAGGACAAGTCTTTTCACCCGACACACTGCAGCCTGAGACTCCAGCCTCCGATGAGACGTCACCTGGACCACATACCTGGACGCCTCCATTTCGGCATCCACCATCTTCAGGTACGTGATGATCTGACACGATGCAGGCTCGCGTGTGTTCCACCAGGGGCTTCAGCGGAAACGGTGGCACTGCAGGGAGACCTCGCCTGACCTAAGGTTGGAGGGTGCTCACCCGGGAACTGATCTAAGACGTAGTGCCCATCACCTGGAACAGCGCATGAAACCACAACAAAAGCCATCAAAAGCAACCAAAGCAACAAAGCACGGCAGTGTCAAGAGAAGCCAACCAGGGCACAGACCATCCCACCTAAGCTTTCCTAATCTTGGCATCTCCTGCGCGGGTTGAGAA
Source organism: Symbiodinium natans (assembly GCA_905221605.1). Lineage (NCBI taxonomy): Eukaryota > Dinophyceae > Suessiales > Symbiodiniaceae > Symbiodinium > Symbiodinium natans. The sequence goes on along the minus strand of CAJNDS010000566.1, from coordinate 64,337 downwards.
AAGGCGAAGCCCAAATGCATCTGTGTGGAAGCATTGGAAGCCAGCGCACCTCTGGAAAAAAGGCCGTGACATTGCCACAGGAGCCTTCAGCATCACCTGCCTGCCAAAATTGGAGGTGCAACAGTTCTGACGACGCCGTGCAAAGTTTGGACAACAGATTCTGCGACTGTCTGCGGTTGCATCCGTGCACAAATTCTTGGGATCTTGGATCTGATGGCGTTCCGCTGTCGAACCCACACAACGAACGGTCGGGTGAAGCTTAGACTAACCCTAAACCCTAAACCCTAAACCCAGAGTCAGCAGGTTCTGGCCTGCGAGCACTGGTCCAGCGCCTGCACCAAAGCCTTTCATACAGAGACCAAACAACGGCTGCATCTGCCTCTGTGACGAGAAGTGTAAGTGCTGAAGCAGAGACGTTCAAAAGAAGGAGGACCTACGACTAACGACGGCAGGACTGAAAAGCGGGCAGAGAATGAGGCAACTGGAGAGAGAGCGAGCGAGCGAGAGCGAGCGAGAGCGAGAGAGAGCGAGAGAGAGCCGAGGCCGGGACACCCTCTGTCGAAGACAGGCGGTCGGTCAACCAATCCCTCCGAGAAGCGAAGCTTGCTCTCAATTTGACAAGTGCGCAACATTGCACAACTGAGCACATGGAGATTCCACAAAATAAAAGGGGTTGATGGCGATCTGAGGAGTGGACACGTTTGCGGAGCTCGTTGCCTTGACGGGTAGCGACCGAGCAGATTCGCAGGTCAGGCTCATGCTTCTAGGCTCTGGACGTCGTGGATGTCTGTAACACATATCCACCATGCTCCCTGGAATCACAAGAATTCCGTGCTCGCTCTCTCCTCCGCACCTTTCAAGAGTTGGCCTGGCCAAGATCGGCAACTCGTAGCCCCGACCTTGCCCCGAGGGATGGCGATGGCTCGATAGCAGTTGCGCAAGAAAGCTCAGCGCGCTGCATGTCACCAGAGGAGAGTGATGGATGGGAAGCAGATGCACAGCTCGTGCTCATTTGAGACCTTGGCACTACCCGCACGGCTTTGCAGGCTTCTACCCACAGCAATGACAGCGATTCACTTCGCTGGAAAAAAGGCGTGGAACGATGTGGAACGAGAATGCTGAAATGGGACGGACGTTGGCGATTGAACAGGTTGATCAAGACTTCGCTTCATCTTCCTCTTCGCGGATATATTGTGTTTTCCTTTCGCGAAACTTTCGTGGCCTCTCTCGGCGGACATATATCTAGGTTGTAGAACCTCAATCTAGCACTATGTTCCAAGCTTTGGGCTGAATTCAAAGCTTGAAGTAAACTTAGGTTTGGCGGTTTGGGGTTGAGATGAGTTGAGGATTTGAGGATTCGAGGAGGTTGGGCTTTGGGCTTGAGGCGCTTACGCCAAGCGTCCCCTTGGTGAAATGCAAGCTTTGGGTACCGTTTCGGACCTCAACAACCATCGGGTGAGACACCCAAACCAGGGGATTAGGCCGCATGTTGACCACCCCTGGATGGACACCCCGCACACCCGGTGGCTAGCTTCCATGATCTTTCTTTCGCTAGTGTTGGGAAAATGTTTTCAGACTTCATATGCAAAGCTCCTGCAGCATGGCTGGGCATACAACGAGGAGCTCTCGAGCCTGTTTCGGGAAAAAAGCACGTTCGTGGATCTTTGTTTCCTTGTGTCTTACATGTTGTACAAGCACAGACATCTTACCATCAACTCTCCACTGCCAAGCTGCGGCGGGTCTGCTTCCTCATCAGATGGCGGCTGATCTCCACCAGACGGCTTGACCATCGATGTCATGAAAGAGCCGCCTTTGTCCGCAACACGTTTCCGGGTGCTCTTTATCATGTCTCTCCGTTTCTTACCATACCTTTGCCCTTTGCCAAGGTGCCAGAAAGATTCTTCTTCAAAGCTGCTAGCAGCGGCATGGCGCGTATGCTACTGCGGAACGGTCAGGATGAAGTCGAGATGCTAAGGAGAGGCAGGCACCTTCACCAACGCCAAACACCAACAAGTGCTGCTGGTATCCTTCCGCACTACAAAAGGATGCCGCCTCTGGAAGATCGCAGCCAGAAAAAAGACTAGAAAGGAGGTTAACTTAGAACCTTGGAGCCTCCAGCCCCAAGGTCCACCCCTCCTCAAGTTCTTGAGCGCTGCGGCGCTGCGGCTGCAAGTCAAGAAGCGTTGAAGACATGAACGGTCCATGCTCTGAACAGTGGAGCAAAGTCACCACAAAGGGTCAGCCATTTTTCCTCACCTTCAGCATATCCCTCACACGGCCCCGGCCCGTCACCTGCAAAGTGCCTGAGCTGCCGGACCAACTACTCACAGGGGCTCTCCAGCAGTAACACATTTCGGGAATGTTAGGCACATGACCAACGCGGACGAGATGAGTCCGGAACGAGGGGTTGGAACGACCGTGCACCTCGAGTCCTTGAACACTAAAGCACACCATCTGAAGGGCTGCAGATTTTCTCGTTTCATTGTCCGAAACGTTGACGGGAAAAACCGATTTGAAGCTGCATGCAGCGTTTATCAGCCGGCATTTGGAGCAGGATGGATCCGCTAATTTAACGAAGAAGCAAGTGCTAAAGGAACAGGCCCCAGAGGTTTTCAGGTATCGGTCTTGAGAGTCCTTAAGAGGGATTTTCGTGTACCCCCGAGTATAAACCCGATGAAGGACTCTTCGTAGAAGGGGAACATTCCCTGTTCCGGTTGATGCAGTCATTTCGATTCGATGAGCATGCTTTCCACCGACGGCATCCGACGACACAGCTCAAGGGTTTAGGGTTTAGGGTCTAGGGTCTAGAGTTTAAGGTTTAGGGTTTAGGGTTTAGGCGGTTTAGGGTTTAGGGTTTAGGGTTTAGGGCCAGGGTTTAGGGTTCCACGGAATACACACAAACATGGAAACTCCGCCAAAGTAGTCCCTTCTTCTGGGGGAGAGACGTCTTTGTGCGTTCTTTGGCACCGAGCGCTGCAGAAACTTCCGTTGCACCGTAGGCACTTATACCTGGCGTTCAAGGTTCATGAGATGCTCCCTCAAGCCAACCTAGAGGAGGCACTGCAGCAGCAACTACGAGTACTGCGATATTGCAACGGCAATTTGAACAAGAGACGTTGACAAAGAAGCTCATTGCTCGACTTCAATGGGTAAATCGCGGCCAACCAAAGCTAGCCCAAGTGCGTAGCACGCGCCAAGTCGCCAAACTCCGAACTGAAGCCCCCCTCAAACACCCACGAAACCCCACGATCCCCACGTCACCACACACCACCAACATTGTTGCTGCTCTTCCTGCTGCCCTTCCTGCTGCTCTTCCTGCTGCTCTTCCCTCTTCCTGCTGCTTTTCCCTATTCCTGCTGCTCTTCCCCTCCTGCTACTGCTGCTCTGCTGCTGCTCTGCTCCTGCTGCTGCTGCTGCTGCTGCTGCTGCTGCTGCTGCTGCTGCTGCTGCTGCTGCTGCTGCTGCTGCTGCTGCTGCTGCTGCTGCTGCTGCTGCTGCTGCTGCTGCTGCTGCTGCTGCTGCTGCTTTTGTTGTTGCCTGTGGCTGAAATCCATAGATATCGCGTCATTACTGCCCCCCGACTCCCCCGACCCCCCAAAACACAGGTTCCCCTGAAACAATTGTGTAGAGGGACATTCCTATGAGCTGCTCAAAACTGACCCCGTAGGTTTCAGGAATGGGTTTCACCGCGAGAAGCGCCTGCCCAACCGAAGGCAGCAAGCGCAAAGGGGCCGCTTCGGCAGAGTGGGAGCGGAAACCTTGCACTGAAGCGTGCATTGAGGCAATGTTGTGCGATGCTATCAATGCTACATCTATGATGTCAATGCTCCCAGAGCAAGCCGGAATCGCAGAATCTCGCACTGACGCAAAAACGAGTATCTTTTCCCCGCATGTACATCCACGGGGAGGTCATGGCAGATCATGTCGGGCTGGATTGCGCATCTCCGCGACATCCTGCTGCTTGTGAGGGATGCGTATCTTGAACTTCAAATGTCTTGAACCGGAAACCTCTGAGCAGCTCCCTTCCCTCCCTCGCTCTCAGGTGGGCAAGCGACAGAAGCGCGGTGGCTGGGGCAAGAGGTGGCTCGCATCGACTCAACAGCTGATGCGGGCTGGCACCTTGATTGCATGTGACTACTTCTTGTCATCATCATTGGCTTCGCGGCCTTCATCCTGCCAGCAAGACGCACATTCTAATGATAGCATGCGGCAAAGTGCATTCTCAGAGTCAGTCCTTTTTGATGCGTTGCCGGATGAGCTGGACAACCTTGACCAAGATGCTGCAACAATCTAAGCTCTACAGCTTCACACGTACTGAGTGCTGTTTTTCGCTGCAATACCACAACCATGCTAGGCCAGTTCGGCATGGGTTGATACCCAACTCCTACTGTGAAAAGCGACTGAACACTTCATCCTCACATGATCTCACATGCTCAAGACAAGACTGGCAGCTGCGCGGTCCGTTCGCGCTGCGAGCGTTTGCATCTTGCGCTCCACATCTCGCTTCAGGTCCTGCAGCACTGCTCTGCCGCGTGGCAAAGTGCACCAGACTACTACAGAAGCTCCCCCCAATTGAGCCAACGTTCAGGGGCCCACACCCAATTGGGCTTTCGTGGAGCGATGGCCAGCACTGCCTCTGTATCCTGCGCAGGATTAGGGCACAGATTCAAACATGGGTTTAGGGTTTCGGGTTTAGGATCCAGGGTTTAGGGTTTAGGGTTTAGGGTTTAGGATTTAGGGTTTGGGGTTTAGGGTTTAGGGTTTAGGGTTTAGGGCACCTCCAAAGAAAACCAGCTACGGTTCTCATGATGATGGCAGCGACCACGATGGTTAGTTTGAGCTTTCTGAGTTTCCTCGACTTGCTTGTTGAGTCTGTTCAAAGCTCAATTTTTGATCTTTTGGGATGTCAATGTAGAAAACATTAGAAACCTGGACAATGGCTGCGCCAAACCCTAACCTAGAAACTCCAAAACGCGAACTCTTGATGCCTGGGCCTAAAATACGTACAAACGGCACATTCCGACAAGAAAGGGAAGGCGCCGCACCTAAAGAACAAACTGGCAGAATGAAAACAAAACCCGGCGAACATGCATCTCGAGCACCCCAGCACATAAAATAGAAACCCAGCCCTAAAAGAACCAACTCGCGCCGAATTCATAGCGAGACCAGCCAAGCTCTCTCCAGCCTCAGCTGCTGTGATAGCCTCTTGGATTTCTTTGTCAATGTCTGCCTGCTCTACAGAAGTCAGCAGAGCCGATTCCACAATTCACATGGAAGGATGCCGCACCTCAATGTCGGCAGATGTGATCCTAAGCAATACCAGGCGAAGGACGCACGTCATACGAAATCACGCGATCATGAGTATTCACGGTGCCAGAGATTAAGGACAGGGCTTTGGCATGCAAAAATCCCGGAGCTCTGGCCTAACTCACAGCGACGGCTGGGCACTTGACCATGCCTGAAGACTGTCTCAATGACTCAAGGGATACTTGTTGAAGGAGCCACGAACCGAGGAGCTGGACCAAGTGGGTACCAAGTGTTGTTGCTGGCAGGGGATACTTGGAGGGACGCCCCAGTCCATTCTGAGACCACAGCGTTCGTGGGATATAATTTCGGAAACGAATCTGTCGGTCATCTGGCAGGCACCACTTCATGCAGGTGAGCGACCAATCACAACAAGCTGTGTGGGCCTTTTTTCTCTTCGGCTTGCCTGGCTTTCTTCGTTTTCTTCTTAGCTGGCCTCCGCATCTGCTTTTTTCGCGTTTGGAAATCAATTGTGCTGCCAACACAAGGCTCGATTCAAGCGCTATCATCTGAGACGCAGGCTCTCCTTTCTGGCCCTGAAACAGAGACAGCAAAAAGCTGCGCTTCTTGGTTCAAGCTTGACGTGGGGCATCCCAGTTTGTGCCATCATGCTCATCCGGCCTCTTCTATGGCCATTGCCAGCTGCAAGCTGTATCAGGGGCCGGCTCACGACTGAGCCGACAAAGAAACGGCAGCACAGCAGGAGCAAGCATCAAGACGGCACCAAATGCATGCCTTCTCTTCGGCTGTGCACTGCTCGAGCAGGTCACTTGCATATGCATGAGTGGGGCTGAGTTGCGAGACCTCACATGAGAAGAAGTTTACGGCCTGCTCCTCTGCCTGGCGCGTATGCCAATTGAAAGGCCCCCCCACGCATCCTACAGGTTGTGTCAGCAGCATATGGGGGTTTACGAAACTGGGGGGGCCCCCAAGATAGATCCCCACATGGTAGGATTCCCTTACACTGAAAAACCCCAATAAGGTACTCCTAATTTCGGAAACCCCATACATCAAAAGGTGCAACCTGAAGCGCAACGTTCGAACGAGTGCAAACGAGAAGCAGCCCACGCCCGACCATGCCAGGAGAGCCAAGACGCGATGGAGAATGTCTTCAAAGTCATATTTGCTATGAGGCCGTCGCAAGACGTGCTGTCTCGCGAGAACCTGCTTAACTTACCCAAAGAACTGCATGTCGAAACCAGTACACACACATGCTGATGCGAACATGTGCCCATATGTGCCCTGCGGAAACATCATGGAATGGAACCAGCTGCAGTTCGCAGCTGGCAAGTCAAATCGAGGCCTCTGGTCTCGATGTTGTTCGCCTTTTGATCGAGAGGAACCGAACAAAACGTCTGAAAAAGGGCTATCAGTAAGAAAGGGGCCTGTCCGCCTTGCTGGCCGTGTGTTTGCCGCCCCGGACCTGGATCGAAGCAATTTCAAACAAGTTCGATGCCTTCGATGCGTTGAAGCACGGCTCCAAACGGAGAGCACGTGTCAAGCAAGTGACGAAGCTTGACGAATGCAAAAGCTCCATTTCGCTGCCTTCCCAGGGGTCCGCCTTGCAAGAGCTCCACACAAGCACTATCACGTGTATATAAGCATCAGCACACACTGCCTCCTCTCCTGTCGCGAAATCTGTCTCCAAAAGGATTAACCGATTTCGATCCTTGCGGGCCTGACCAAAAGCATGCAAGCTCGCTTTCATAACAAGTCGGACAACTCAAAGGCTCGGTTCTCACCTCTCCGCGGTTTCGTTGCCTAAGTCTGTGTTGCGCGCGGCCGCCAGTTGTTTGGCGGACATGGCACTCTATCAGGAACAGGCACAGAGCATGCCTGGCTGTCTGTCACACGGTAACGCCCCAGGCACAACTTCCATCAGACCAAAACCAGCTGCAGAAGTGTGAGGAGGCACAGGAGTATCGGGCTTTAAGAACAACTCGGACTGAGGACAACTGGCCCACTCAAAAGGATTGAGGACAAAGGCTGGCCCACTCAAAGGAGAATGAGGATCTGACCACGAGGTGTCGTGAAACAAGTCCTATACCTGTACCATGTCAAGAGGTCGCAAGCTTTTGTGATGCCGACCAGGACCGGAGCCGGGGCACATGGCAGTCAACCTCCGCCATCCTCCGCCTCCTCCCTCGTTTCGTACACGTTTCGTACAGTGTGTCCTCCGCGAGGCCTCTGCATGGACCTTTCGGCCACGTTTCGGCCGGGAGAAGCAGGAAATGGGAGGCAGATGGTGACAGGCAGTGCCCCGGCACGGATGGTGGCCACGGGCCGCCTTTTCATCACTAAGCCCAAAGAACGAACGATGCTGTATTTGGGGCCTTTGATGGCTTTTGCCTGGGGCTGAAGTGGGAGCCACTAAACGGAGTATTCCATGTAGTCCCTCCCAGCTCAAAAGTAAACTAAGTGAAGGTGACAATGCGCCTTTTACCATCTTTACCATCCTTAATCCATAACGCTCACAACACTAAGCCATCGGATGCAAACGGGAAACGCACGCCACCCAGAGAAATGTTGAGTAAAGCCACGCACGCAAAGTCCAGGCCTTCTGCACGGGCCTGGCTCAGCTTCCAAGCTACAAATCTCGAGCTTCAGGCACATGAGCCGCCACTGCACACCAGGGCCCCCCGGATCGCGGCAAAAAAAAATAAAGTGGCACCGCTGTTTTCAACTGACTGGCTGTGTGCTGCAGCTAGACCTCTTGGAGGTGAAGCTTGGCAGCATTTGCACGTGCTACTGCATTTGCACTAGCTGTCGCCTTGAGCCAAGGCATAGGGCTGGAGAAGTAATTTGAGGAAAACACAGGAAGCAACTGAAGCGAAGAAAAGGCCCATGAACTTCCTAAAGCCACACGGCAATCACGGTGATGTCATCGCAACAGTCGTCCTCGGTGGCAGTGTCTGGCTATGTGCTGGCTCTACGAATGCCCCGCAGACTGCAGCACGGTTGAGAGAAGCGACGGACTCGGCAAGCCATTGTGCTCGAGACTCGGACACCAGCTTCCTTGGTTCCAGAGTCCCTGTCACACTGAGAGACAGAGAGGGGGCAGAGAGAGAGAGAGAGAAAGAGAGAGAGAGAGAGAGAGTGAGAGAACAAAAAGAAAATAAAATAAGAGAGAGTGAGAGAGAGAGAGAGGGAGTCATGCGCGCAAGTTTGTAGACACACAAACGGTTGAGATCTCCCCTCAGAAAACATTCAGCATGAAATGTGTAGCAATCTTCACTCTTGGAGTGTAGTGCTGCCTTTGGCATCTCTTGACAACGTATCCTTGCTCGATCCTCTTCGCTCTCCCAGTTGCAGCGGTTGAGTCTGCACTCCCCATTCCCCGGAAGTGACTTGAGATGGGGGTTGACAGATTGCGCGTTGCGAGGCTGGCGCAGCAGAAAGCTGCAGAGATGTTCGCGCAAGCAGGATGGTGGCTTCAAACTGGCTTCAAACTGGCCAACATATGGTTTCCACATCTCGCGTTGCCCATGACCGTCTACGTTCCGACTTTCACTGCCTTTCGCTCTTAGACTTGCACCCTAACACTTCGCATCGGAGAGCTGTGAAAACGGATTTTTGCAACTGCACACTGCGACCATTCGGTACAAAATCATCAAGGGTTGTTGGGGAGCTGTCTCTCTTCTTTTGCTCTTTCCATTGCTACTCTAACAAAGGTCAAGACGCGGCAGGAGAGAGGGGACGGGGAGGCAGGAGCAAGTAGGGGGAACAGCTATGAACCGTGGACACTGCCGAAACCCCCACAAGGCCCAGGGGAGGAGGAGGGGAAGGCGATGAAGAAGCGGAAAGCAGGGGGGTAGAGGAGGGCCAGAAGCGGAAGCACGAAGCAGAGGGGAGGGGAGACAGACACAAAAAATAGAAAACAAAAACTGGCGCAGGGGGAACAGGGCCACCCAAACCGCCCAGGCTGAGGGGAAACAGGGCTCTGGGGGGGCTTGATGGAAAGGTGGGGACCTAGAAGGGAGAGGCCGGGAGAACATGTCAACACACAACACCGACCTCAGTTCAGCAAAGGCTCACTGCTGCATCGGCAGCGCTTTTGCGTCCAACCTTGACTGAAGTTCCCGTGCAGTCCAATGCAGACAGAACAACACCGAGCCGCCGGTTAGCAAAATGTAACGAGATAAGCAATATCACTCTTGACATCTCTTGACCATGATAGTGCGGGTGGCGGCTACCTTTGCGGTCGCTCCTAGGCCTGCGATCTTCGCCTCGTACGCATTAGTACGCCTGCCCTGCTACCAGTGCTGCCTCTTGCCTGCAGCACCGTGTTCACGGCGTCGACGTCGTTCACGAACTCCCAAACGCCGTCAGAACAGCAAAGCAGCAAGTCGTCCTTCTGAAAGCTGAGCAGCTTTAAGCTTGGCCTGAGTGTCAACTGTCACTGCATCGAAGCAAGCCTCTAAAGCTCGCTAGCCTTGAGCCCTGCAACATTGTCGTCGACTGTTGAAGTAAGCCCTTCATTTAGCAAGTTCACAGAATAAGTTCACAGAACAATTCTTACGAAGCAGCGTGGGTGTGAAGCTAAGCACATGGCTGGTGGATCACTCCCACGGAATGTCCAGACAGGTCTCCGATGGACCGCGACATTGCCAAACCTGGAACCTCCTTGTTCTTGGCAAAGATTCGGTAGGGCACATCCTGTGCAAAGACGTGGTTTCACATCCCGTGCTTCGGAGTCGGGCAATGATGCGTTCAAGTCACACCAGGAAGCAGCAACACTTCACCACCGCTGGCAGAGACACGGGCTTTCTCCTTCCAAGTATTCCAGCAACCAGATGAGAGAGTTCCAACATGCTATTATTCGAAGCATCTCGAAACTCCGAGTCAAGGCTATCCGATGCCACTGCCGAGCGCATGACACAATCGAGTTAACGGCCCTCCTTTGGGTCGTTCGGCTTGTGATCCTCTGAAGCTCCCACCTCAGCTCTTGCAGCCCCAACCGTGCATAACTGCCCAGCAACTGCCGCACGGCCCCAAACTGTTGTGAATACCTTGGACTAGTTTTTGCCAAGCTGCACAGGAAGGCTTTGCCTGAAAACCGAACATGTATGTCTGCAACAGCTGGCACAGCATAGGCTGGACACATCAAACGACAAAATAACGACTGCGTTGCTGACACATGTTAACAATCTTCAACGCCTCTGATGTCTAAACTAGTCCAGGTTCCTTGGCGTCAGAGCCAGGCCGGCCAAGCACACATCTTGAGTCGCCAGCCTCACGATCCGGCACATCAGCACAACTAACACGTGCCTTCTTCAGCTTCATCTGCATGGGCTTTCCATGGACATGCTTCTTGAGCCATCGGCCCAAGCCAACAAGAGCTGTTGTTTTTGGCGGTCAACCACAGCCACCTTGTGAAAAAGTACGTATGATCGCGTGTTGGCATGGACGGAAACATTTACGCTCCCGCTCAGCTCAGCACAGAAAGTGTGGTCCCACTAAGCCTGATTTCAACTCACTCGCATGGCTGGAATGCAAGGGGACATGGACGCATCTTCCAGATTCTAGTTCTCAAAGCTTGCGGCGACAGTTCGAACTCTTTCGATGTGGCTGTACACACAAGCTCCTGGATTGATCTTCAGCAACAGCGTGCAGCTGCGCGCGCGCATATGTGTGCGTGCGTGTACACCCTGCTTCTTAGCAGCTAAGGTCCTGGGCTTGTCATCTTCGCTTCTTCATTGAGTTATTTGCAGAATTCAGCTTCGACAGGGGGTGCCAGGAGGTCAAGAGTGCTGGCACCAACGAAGAGTGCTCGAGTGGTTTGTGAACGTCCATTCTTTTGACTACATTTGCCGCTGTTGCCTCACTCCACATAGATGCCACCAGCCCCTACAACATGCAGATGAATGACGACGTTGCTTGACATCGCCTGCGCAGCGGGCTGCAGTGTATCGCATGCCGTCATGCAACATAACTGGCTGTGCATTCGCACACAATACCTTCAGAATCCTTCATACAACATTCCCTTTACGCAACGCCAACAGTTATCGTGGAAGAACATAAACCTGTAGCTGTGTGTGCACTTGCGCGCCATGCCAGTTGCAGAAGTCCTGATGCACAGTGTCGAAAATCCTGCGAGCAGCTTAGGGGAGCAAGATGGCATTTCCCTCCGAGCTCATCCAGAAATTCTACAATAACAGTCCTGTTCATCACTGCCTCTGCTGGCAACGCCTTTGTCGTCGCCATGTGCTGCAAAAGCATCCTGTAGAGTGTCAGGTTGCCAGGTTCACAACAGCTAGCAGCGAGTTTTTCTTCATGGCGTGCTGTGGAAAGCTGGAATGAAAACAGTGAATTCTGACAACAGCTTACACAGGTCAAACGCATGAAGCGCAGTCCTGAGGACGAACTTGCAGGTCCAGTGGGATGCCCAATGACCGCCAATGCCTGTAGCAACGCGGTCATGGGGCACTGGGTCTGTAGCCTGTATGATACTATATGGGAGCATTACTTCAGAGACGATATAGAACGGTGCCGAATGCCAAGCTCATGGCCATGTCCGTCGGCAACACAGCAAAGAAGAAAGTGCCCGCACTCTGCAACGAAGAAGTTGTCCTGCATGCTGTCCACTCGATGATACGCCATTCTGGACCCCGGATGTTTGCTCCCTTCGGGGTCATCTATCTTATTTGCACTATTTTGTGCTGCCAGCGGCAGGAACCAACTACCAGCAAAAGGCTTTCCAAGAATTTGCAACAATGTTGGATTGCCAGGGGCTGCTTGTGGTCTGAAGTTAAAAACTCCGGCTGACAGGCAAACTTACGTGCGAGCTGTTCACCAAATTGGAGGTATGTCTGGGCGCATCTCCATTTTGGCTCTAGCAGCCGAATGTAGCCTGATAACACTCCGAGTACCTCCGAGGCCCAATAAACCGAAACGCAATGGGAAGCCGCAATCAACAGAGCGTACTTTCGCCGCCTCAAAACATGCTTTGAAACAATGACACTGATCAAGTGAATGCTGTTCACCCCGAGCGCAACAGAACTGATAAAGTTGACCAAACGTGAGAGTACCAATCCAACAGAACATGCGCAAAAATTAGAAGTGCTGACTGGCATGCACCGGAAACCTCAATCATGAGGCGTCCTTCACATCGGTTCGTAACATGAGATGACCGGGCAAGACAAAAAGAGACTCGAGTCCAATGTGCAAAGCTAGCACCACTAAGCCAAGAGCAGTCCTGATTCGGAGTACCCGGCTTGCGGCCCTGGCATGACGCATACGGTCTCGACGAAACTGTTGCTATACCCACATGCAGTTTCCCACTCACAAAACGGGCGGCTACCAGTTATCTCCACTTCTTTTGAATCGAGAAAGTGTGCGATGTGTTCCCTGCGCCTTGGCGCAACTCACCGCCACGCCAGCTTTCAAGAACCGCGACCTGATAATTGGTTTCGGGAAAAAGTGCCAAACCACATGCAGCATAGCAAATGCCACACACGAATGAAACACATCTGTCCAAGCCTTGCTGCATCCTCACTGCTACATCCGGCTTGCTCAACACATTTCTCCTCACCATTGGCCATGTCAATGTGACATACTATATTTCGGTAAAGGAGAACAGCTCGCAAGCGCCAAAATGCAAGATTTGCAGGAGGAATGATCAAACTGTAGAAGGACACCAACGTGAGGGCAAGTCGATGGAGCAGGGTACATCAACATGTCCCCTCTCCTTGAACTCACCTTCCACAATGGCATCTAATCCGCCCGCCTCAGTTCGCTCAGGGCCCATGCTGGCGCTCTAGTCTTCATCTCCTTCCACGCAACAGGCACTACCTCACTGTCACTCTCTTCCTTCCTGCGCTGTCTGCACTCTCAAATAACGCTGCTCAACAAACATCGCCCCCCCCCCTGGTGACAGCCTTCGTCATGCCAAGCATACAAGCATCAAGAGCCACCCCTGCACAGGGTAACGCATGTTGCCACCACTAAACAAACTTCAACACTGAAATCACAAGCAACTTGAAGACTTCTTTGGCCACTGCATTCAATCTGCAGCTGGCCACACTCTCGCACATGCGGCCTTCTTGATATGATTGTGGAGTGTGCCAAAGCTACTGGGAACATCACAATCTGCAAACCCATGTCCTTGCATGCCTGCCTTGAAATATCCGAGAAGGATCTTGCACCAGGAATTGCAGCTCACCCATCCCAGGCATCACTGCTTCGGGCTGGGAGATGTCCTCCGACGCACAGCTGCAGCGCTCAATCACCATGAAGAAATCAAGATCAACAGCCCTGGCCTCATGTACATGCTGCAAGATTCCGTATACCATGGATTCAATTCTTGTGGATTCCCCGGAATCGCCAACAACGAGACTACGTGTTTCTACTAGAAGAGGGATGGCCCGAAAGCATCGATTTGCCGTGCGTTGACTCCATGCACTTGACTCTTTGTAATCGAACTGTATGCACTTGGAGAAATGTATGCCCTTACATGGTTGCATAGTCACTTGTACACTGCACTTGTCTGATTTGCGATGGTTTTGGAACCAGCGAATTCGGGGACCATGGTATACTTGCGATGCTTTTTGAACCAGCGAATTCGGGGACCATGGTTTTCGCGATGGTTTTTGGAACCAGCGAATTCGGGGACCATGGTTTTTGCGATGGTTTTGGAAACAGCGATTTCGGGGACCATGGTACTTGCGATGCTTTTGGAAACAGCGAATTCGGGGACCATGGTATTTGCGATGGTTTTGGAACCAGCGAATTCGGGGACCAGGGTATTTGCGATGGTTTTGGAACCACGATATTTGCGAGGTTTTCGAGGCCCCGGAATTCGAGTCCCACGACATTTGCAAGGGTTTCGAGGAATTCGAGTCCCAATATTTGCGAGGTTTTCGAGGCCCCGGAATTCGAGTCCCACGACATTGCAAGGGTTTCGAGGAATTCGAGTCCCGCGATATTTGCGATGGTTTATTTGCGATGGGTTTCGACATGCAAGCTCCGGGTGTCCGCGGCGGGAATGCTATTTGCGAGGTTTTCAAGTACGTCCGGAATTCCGCTTCCATGCTATTTGCGGTGTTTTCAAGCGCCCAGATGTCCGTTACCATGCTATTTGCAGTGTTTTCAAGCGCCCAGATGTCCGTTACCATGGTATTTGCGGTGTTTTCAAGCGCCCAGATGTCCGTTACCATGCTATTTGCAGTGTTTTCAAGCGCCCAGATGTCCGTTATCATGCTATTTGCGGCGTTTTCATGCGCCCAGATGTCCGTTACCATGCTATTTGCGGTGTTTTCAAGCGCCCAGATGTCCGTTACCATGCTATTTGCGGTGTTTTCAGGCGGCCAGATGTCCGTTACCATGCTATTTGCGGTGTTTTCAGACGCCCAGGGCGTCCGCGGCGTACTATACGTCTGTGCTACAAAAAGTCGACTTTCCAGCCACGGAAGCTCCGCGTGTGCGCGGCGTACTACGTGAGTACTACAAAAAGTCGACTTTCCAGCCACGGAAGCTCCGGGCGTCCCCGGCGTACTATACGTCTGTGCTACAAAAGTCGACTTTCCAGCTACGGAAGCTCCGCGTGTGCGCGGCGTACTACGTTTGTACTACAAAAGTCGACTTTCCAGCCACGGAAGCTCCGGGCGTCCCCGGCGTACTATACGTCTGTACTACAAAAGTCGACTTTCCAGCTACGGAAGCTCCGCGTGGCGTACTACGTTTGTACTACAAAAGTCGACTTTCCAGCCACGGAAGCTCCGGGCGTCCCCTGCGTAGAACGTTTGTACTACAAAACTCGATTTTCCAGCCACAGAAGTCCCCGGCGTACTACGTCTGTACTACACAAGTCGAAAAACAAACGCAAAAAACGCAAAAACACTACGGTTTTAGCGCCGCGACCACGCGAAAACCCGCAGAGGGGTTACGTTTGCATGTCAAGAAACGCAAAAACACGAGGGTTTCGGCACCGCGCCAACGCCGAAAGCCGCAGAGGGGTTACGTTTGTATGTCAAAAAACGCAAAAACACCACGGTTTTGGCACCGTGCCAACGCCGAAACCCGCAGAGGGTTGTCTGCGGCCACGAAAAAAAGTACCAAAAACGACGGTTTTAGCACCGCGACCCGGCGATCACCCGCAGAGGGTTGTCCGCGGCCACAAAGAAACGTAAAAAAACGACGGTTTTGGCACCGCGACCACGCCGAAACCCGCAGAGGGTTGTCCGCGCAAATCAAGAAACGTAAAAAAACGACGGTTTTAGCACCGCGACCACGCCGAAACCCGCAGAGGGTTGCAATCCCGATTGGCGATGTCAACCCAGCCCGCCGCCTTAGAAAGAGTAATTTTAATTTAGAAATCTAGGACTGGGTACGAAGGTCTAGTAAATTCTACGTAAATCTAGAAATTTGTATTCACTGATTACTAAACTCTATGCAATTCACTCTATGCAATTCACTCTATGCACTTCACTCTATGCACTTCACTCTATGCACTTCACTCTATGCACTTCACTCTATGCACTTCACTCTATGCACTTCACTCTATGCACTTCACTCTATGCACTTCACTCTATGCACTTCACTCTATGCACTTCACTCTCTGCGCTTCACTCTGTGCACTTCACTCTGTGCACTTGCCTCTATGCACTTCACTCTATGCACTCTATGCTCTACTCTATGCTTCACTCTATGCACTTCGCTCTATGCACTTCACTCTATGCACTTCGCTCTATGCACTTCACTCTATGCACTTCACTCTATGCACTTCACTCTATGCACTTCACTCTATGCACTTCGCTCTATGCACTTCACTCTATGCACTTCACTCTATGCACTTCAGTCTATGTTGTTGTGTCAGGGGGCTCCGCACGGAAGAACCCTTCGCGATGCTTTCGGGAAAAAAAATCATCAACCAGTGGAAGGACGTATTCGGCAGGCACGGCACACAAAAATCGATGCGACCATGTTTGTCACAGTCGGCGCGCGTTGCTTATCTACGAAGTTGCAAGCATCTTGTGTTCAATTGTGCTGCATGCCTGCATTCCGTGCTCGAAGCTGGATGAATCCATCATGTTCCAAGGGGAGTGTGGCCTTTTATTGCTTTTTGTTTGCTTTGAAGCTCTTGCCTTCCGACCTTCCTGACTAGTTTCCTGTCTCCTGCTGTTTTCTTGGTCTTCCTGGATGCCGGGCTTTGAGACTGCTGAACGATTTGCTGCGTCTGAGTTGGACACAAGTGTGAGGGGCTGGAAGTAAAGTTCACTGTTTCTGGGTGAATCGAGTAGGTGAAGCAGCCTCTGAACTGGTTGAACAGAATTGTTGAGGTCCCAATGTGCTTAGCTCAGATCCAAAAGGCTTGAGCACGTTTTGCAACTAGTTGAAGTGGAAAGAAATAGTTGTTGGGTCTTGAACTCTTTAAATCGCAACAGGCCAACATGGCATAGAAGCTTAGAGCTTCAGGTGCTTGATACCTCTCTGTGTAAGCTTGAACGCTTTCAACAAGCACAAGCAAAAAACTGCAACCCAAGCAAACAGCCCACAACGAATTGGCCGTGTAGACCCAGCCCCAAAAACTCAAAGAGCTTTTGGACACTTGTTTTGCCAGAGATCCGCCTCTGGTACCATCCCGCCATTTGGAACGAAATGGCTTCTCCGCCGCGTCCGCTTCTGAGTTTGCTCCTCCTTCACGTCGTACTGAGAATGCGTGCAGCCGCACAAAGAACACTGCACTGACATGACGCAAGCTGCGAGCTGCTGTGCAGGCCTCGTCCACAGCCACAGACACAACACCTTCAGCCAGAACGTCGGCAACGACATGGCCGGAGTCTGATGGCGCCACCTCTTGCACGAAAAGGTGATGACAATTGAATCTTCCAAACATGAACTTAAAATATGCAGTTCAACTATTGAGTTCAAACATGGAGTCGACTTTTGAGCCCACAGACAAGACCTTCTCCGCCACTTCACTCTGCGCTGCAGTGGAGAGAGCTGCCGGCGAAGTTCCAGAAGATGTGACAGGCCCATCACTGCCTGCCTTCAGCTCCTAAGCTTTCCATGCAGCTTTCCCAATACCGATATGGTTTAGGGTTTAGGGTTTAGGGTTGAGGGCTTAGGGCTCAGGGCTTAGGGTTTCGGGTTTAGGGCTTAGGGCTTAGGGTTTAGGTCTCAGGGTTTAGGGTTTAGAGTTTAGGGTTTAGGGTTCAGGGTTTAGAGTTTAGGGCTTAGGGCTCAACATGGAGAATCAACATGAATCAGGCCACAGCATTCGGAATCTTCTGCGAGCTCCGGCGGGCTTTAGTCGAAGCTGGTGTTGCCTCTCAGACCAAACAAGCGGACATGTTCTACATTCTTTCGCAGGAACAGCACACTAAGTCCTTTCACGATTCGAGCCTTTGTGCTTTTGGCATCCTCACAGATGCAGCAGAAGCTGCCAAACATTCACCTCAAGTCGGCCTCAGCTTCGAAAAACATGACCTTGACAGCTCCAAATAAAACAACCTGCGAGGCACCAGCTCATGGTAATCTCATGATAATCTCATGATAATCTCAGTCAGCTTGGCAACGTTCGAAGGTGCAGTTCGGCTCCGCAGTTGACGGCGCCCTCACCGCTGCCGCAGCCATGAGGCCAAGCGGAGGCTCATTGGACGAAGGGGCTGAAAGGTTTGAAAGGTGGATGAATGCTCGCATTGCGACGGCTGGAAGTGTCAGCACTGATCTGCTTGTGTGCGCGTGTTACTGTGTTTCTGTGTTCGGGTTAGCCTCAGGTAGCCTCGGGTAAACCATAAAGCCAACCTTTCGTGTGAGAGCGAACATGCTCGTGACCTCGCCTGTGCAGGCAGAAGAAGCAAACAGAGGAGAAGAAAAAGAAAAAAAAACTGAACCAAAACGGCCAAAGCTTGCCTGGACGGTGCTTGCTGGAGACGAGCCGATCGACGCACCTTTCAGGTAGCAAACTCTGCCAGTCAAGCACAACATGAAGATTCAGAACTCTGGATACCTGCCTTGCCGTGCTGCGAGCTGGCTTTGGATGCCGCCATTGCCGCTGTCAGTCAGGCAAGCTGTGTGAAAATGTGAGCTGTAGAGGCTGTAGAACCCTCACCGATTTATAGCCTGGCCTACCCGGGCCTACCCGCCTCCAGCGAAGCAACGTGCCTACAGTAACTCCCACTTCACTGCACATTGACTTGGCAACGAAGCACGTCAAGCCATCTCGGCTGTTCAACCCCTGGAAATTTCACATCACAGAATGCCATGTTCGCCGCAACGGGTAGCAAGCTCGGATTCACATGACTTCCCATTGTTGCTCCGCTGCTTCTCACAGACGGGCGTCTGCCATCTCTGCCACAAGTGAAACTGCTTGGGATTAGGAATGTGCCGATACTGCTGCATCATGAATGGCTCAGCTCAGGCTTCGCCGGATGAGCACACCAAAAACACACCAGAATCCTGCCAATCTGTGGCAACGCCAGCGATGCGTTCTCCTTGTCAGCCATACTTGAACGTCGGTACATGGTTGGCTGCCTGCCTGCAAGATTGAGCAAAATGGGTTGCTAGATGATCGCGGGCTTGAGAAACACAGCTGATCCAAATGCCGAGGTCACAGCTTTTTCAAGTACGGCGAAAAATACTCGCTTGTGGTGTCCATCACGCAAATGACACCCTTGCAATGCTCTGGGGGTGCAATCACCGTAATATCCTCTGGCATGCACTTTCAAAGCCTCCTTGATTGGATAGGCCGTATACTGCACAGCCGTGAGCACCGCCTCGTGATGAAGCGTCTGACAAAGCCCTTGGCACAAGCAACCGCGCAATCTCCAATTTTGAAAGCAAGCGTCGGAACCCGTGGCCATCATGCCCCGTCCAACGACTGCTAGTGCATCCAGGGAAGTCTGCAAGGGCAGACACACCATGCACTAATTCACGTGCAAAACAACCCGAATCACATGCGCAAACATACGCAAACCCAGCCTCGGCGCAAACACGAGCGGCGCTCCGCTCTTCTGGCGCAGCCTGTCCTTCCGTTTCACCACTTGGCCTGTGCACACTGCACAGGTGCGTGCGGCTTGTTCCAGATGGGAAACAACTTGAGCAACCGACATTACTGCCACCAAAACCTATGAAATCCAGCTGAGAAGCTGTTCGGCGCCATCAGCAGACATTGCGAACAAGCGATGTCAGGTCGTAACAATGTCTGTATGGGAGGGCGAATGCTCGAATGCTACACGTAGACTGTAGAACAATCAACCTCATGATGCGTTTCACGTTTTGATTTCAGCCATTTGGGCCAACATCTGACACACGTGCATAAAACGTTGCTCTGAAAGGTTGCAAAATTCAAGACTCAAAAACACAGAAACAACGACCGAGAACAAACGTGTGGAAACGAAAACGTGTGGAAACAACGAAGCAAAATTGTTTGTGTGACAACGGCAGATGAGCGGAAACATTTCGGCATGTCGGTTGCATTTAAATCAGATACGAATAAGCTGCTTGATTTTTGCAGTTGGGCATTTGTCATGCGACTGCTACTGCTAGTGCATATTCAACTATCCTTATTGCATTTCTGATACTAGGCGATGGGTGAGTTGGGTGACGGATGATGGCAAGAATGACACAGCTGCTATTGCAGCACAGTTGGAGGCATTGCTGCAACTGCGACTGCTACATGATATGGTTGAAGAAGGCTCGCTGTATGGAACAGAAGCTCATGAGCCAGGGCGAGCGGGCGTGCTAAGCTGTTGTATGGTTTTTGCTTCACGCCGCGCAAGATTCCTCGCAGTGAGCTGTGCCCTGAAACGACATGAAAATGAAAATGAAAAAGGAGAAATGAGAATGAAAAAGGAAAAGTGAAAATGAAAATGAAACTGAAAATGAAATGGATGCCAATTGCAAACTGATGAACATGTTCCAGTTAAAAGATTTGAAAAGCACACGTGCAAACCCAACGGGCCAACTGCTGGTTGGCATTCGGGTTGCAATTGCTGCCTTGGTTGCTGCTGTGCTGGCATGGCCGTCGGATTGCCTGCTGCCCTGGCTGCATGTTCTGGCGGCATGCGGGTGGCCTGCCCGGTTGCTTCGGACTGTACTGCGGTTGCCCGAAGAGCTGCTGCCCCTGCTGCTGCCTTTCCGCTGGCATTCGGATTGCCAAACTGTTGTTCTGCTTGCTGCTGCCCTCCTCCTGATGTCTGATTTCGGTGCTGTTTCGGCCCTGGCATGGCATTCGGGTTGCCTGCTGATGTGGCATGGGCTTGCGTGCTGCCGCGGCTTCTCTTTTGCTGCCCTGGATACGCAACCACAACCGGACGAGAAGAAATGTTTGGTCATTTGTGTCCGAAAGCCCATAGCACGCCACAAACAAAAAGGCCGCCAATCCGAAAAACGAAAGCGTCAGTCGAAAAACGCGCTACCAGAAACGAAGAAGTTCAGTGCGACAACGCCGCAAGCTTCGAACGCGCGAACGGCAACGTGCGCAGCGAAATTGGTTTGAAGAGCAAAGGGGCGTGGTGAAACTCTGCGAGGCTGCATTGCATGGCCATCTTCCCTGACAACATGCATGGCTCCATGATCTGCACATGGCTCAGCAAGACATGAGGGATTCAGAATTGGTTTCTCGAAACTGTGCCGCATCTACACCAAGTGGGACATTTTGCAAGACCGCACCAGTCCCAATACATGTCAAAACCCATCTTGGGCTCGAAACCGGGCAAACACCCCAGAAACTAGCTTGGCAGTGGGTGGTCACATCAACCTTTGCCAAGCGATCATCACTTGTGTAACCCTCCTGTTCTGTACAGCTGCACAGCACTGCCGAACTGTCCGTGCACGAGAGGATGGGGCTCGTGGATGATCAGAGTTCACCTGGATTGGCATCCCAAGACTGCAGCTCGAGAAAACTACAGACGTTTTTTCTAAGCAAGATGCCCTTGGCAACGGGAACTGGTTCCGGAGCCTGCAGGTTCAAATGAAACCAATGCAAGGAACATCAACGAATTGCAAGTGCAACTTAGTCCATGGAGCCTCAACTTCCGTAGAGTTGGTACCTCCTTTGTACCTGAAAACTTTCATGGCATCTCGCAACGTGTCACTAACTGAACGTGGCGCAAGAATGCTTCGGAGTACCACTCTTGAACCTTCTTTGTGACCATCACCACTGTCAACATGATGACGAAGGCTCCCGCCTGAAAAACACATTTGCGAAAGGCTCATTGCTGAAATTGTGTGCAGGGGCGTCCTTGAACATGAACTGGTACCTCAGGAATGAGATCTGGAGCATTGGAAGTTGAATCAAAAAATGCTGTACACACTTGTGCGAACCACAGGTCACTGGATTCGTTTCTGTCTGTTTTTTCTCCGAGCTTTGGCTTTGGCATGAAATCTTGACAGTTCCTGCCAGACTCAGGATTCAGGATGCCGCACATTTGAAACGCAGCTCACAAGTCTTACTTATCACATATCTAAATGCCCCATGCTGCCTGGTCCTCCTCTGGCTGTCTTGCACTTGAGGTTGAAGCTTCGGCTACAGTTTCCTGCATTGGCCGTGGTGTATGCTGCCAGCGGCAAAACCCATGCACAAGCGAAGCCCAAAAGCCAAGTCTGTGGGTTCTGTGGAGGATTTTTGTAGGGTGCCGCGCTGTGCTCCTCGGCCTTTGCATCGGCCCTGCAGCTTGCCTTCATGATGCGAAGATGCGAAGAAGGACCTCTTGAAAATCTGTTTCGGCTCTTCAACGCCCACCTCTGCCTTCCGCTCGTCCACTTCCATCGGCGCGTGGGCTTCGATGATCTCTGTCGTGCTACAACCCCAAGGGCTTGGGGTCATCATGGTTTATGTGCTTCATTGGCTTCATGTGCAGTCATGCAAACTGCTCACCCCGTTGGCTGTGTACAACCGGGCCGTTCTGCTTTGTGGTCTGTTGATTTGTGCCAGCAACATTGAGCTTGACAGCTAATCGTGACAGCAGCATCCAAACATGAAAGCAAACAAATATGCACAACAAGTTCGATGTCCCAAACGTTGCTAACATGCCACTGCGATTCTGCAACATGGAATCGGTTTTTTCGTCTTCAACGCCACCATCAGAATACTGATTGATGTCCCAGGCGGCTACGACAGCGATCGTCTGGGATGACGCCATTTCACGCGCCCACGAAATGCACACAGCGAAGGCGTTACTTCATGCTCGGCACGCTTCCCTGTACCAACGCACCGGATCTTTGAAAATGAGGCGTGTGTGATGTTATGTGATGTATGTCATGGACGGAACAACAAAGGGCATGGGGGCATGCCTTCGGCGGGTCGCTGCAAAGCTCCGACAAACTTCATTCGGGCTATGGTTTTCGGTTTAGGACATTTTGGCAGGATGTCAAAGGCCGTCTGGGCATAAAAAACTGGGGATTCCACTGGGTTACGGCAGCGAAATGTTCTTCTGGGATGCACCAGGCCACGTTAGGACACCGGTGATGAACATCCTGGCGGACTGAGTGCATCAGTGCTGCCGGTTTATTCCTCACCGTGCGGTGTTCATGCGACAGGTGGCGCAATTCGCAAATCAGCAAGCTGAAGCCTTTCAGGTTGCAGCCTTCCAGGCTCAGAACTGGCAAGCTGACCGATGCAAGCAAAATGTCCATGGGCGTTCCTCGCTCCCTCACGCTGCGCTCCAGTTTTCACCTGGGCCTTGGATGATTTTAAACCACGATCTTAGAGCTGAGATCTCACGAAAGGAAGGATGAGGTTCACTATTTGGGGATATGTTGGGTGAAGGACCCATGATGAGGCAAAAGGCTCAGCAGTAATGCAGTCCGATTCGCATAACGACAGATGGTTTTGCTTCTGTGTCTTTTGCTCACTCAGCCTCTTGCCACGGGTTTGCACAAATGGATCAAAGCGAGTGCGTGAATTCAACAAGTCAACTGAGGTTTTCGGGGAAGCGCTTCTCGTCGGTTGTCAGACGAACTCCATGTGCCCAACCACTTTAGTAAGCGTTCCTTACAAACTCACTTGAGAAAACAATGACGCGAATGATACTTTGGTTCAAAGGCACACTCAACCAACGGCATACCTGCAAACAAAACTAGAAGAGGGATGGCCCCAAAGCATCGCTTTGCCGTGCGTCGACTCCATGCACTTGACTCTTTGCAGTCGAACTGTATGCACTTGCAGAAGTGTATGCACTTATATGGTTGCATATTCACTTGTACACTGCACTTGTACACTGCACGTGCTATGCACTGGAGGTAGCGCATGGCCAGCAACACAAGCATGCGGAAGCCGTGCCAGCGGGTCGTTGGCCTTTGAAAAAGTTTGCGCGCGCAATTTTGTATGTCACAGTGTGCCTGGAATTGTAAATTAATCAACTGAAGATGTTTTTGTGTTCCCAGCATCTTTTTTCCATTAAGCTTTTTTGTCAAAAAAATGAAAAATGCATTCTCCAAAAAAATCATCGACGTTTTTCAATTTGTCGTCAATGCTTGGATTGACTGTCTTGAGACAAACCGTTGAAATTTTAAAAAGAAGCGGGTTGAAGTTGTTGCGGTGCGGTTTTGGTGGTTGTTGCAGCTTGTGGTTGTGGTAGAAGTGGTGGTATTGTTGCCGTCGTGTCATCGTAGGAGTGGTCGTCCGCCAAAGTTGGAGTGGTAGCGGCGTCGTAGTGGTCATGGTTGGCAGCAACCGTCGCAATTGTGGAAGGGGGTGGGAGGAGGAGGATAGTAGTAACAGTAGTAGTAATAGTAGTAGTAGTAGTAGCAGTTGTCGTCGTAGTAGTAGTAGTAGTAGTAGCAGTAGTAGTAGTAGTAGCAGTAGTAGTAATATTAATAGTCGTAGTAGTAGTAGTAGTAGTAGTAGTAGTAGTAGTAGTAGTAGTAGTAGTAGTAGTAGTAGTAGTAGTAGTAGTAGTAGCAGTAGCAGTAGCAGTAGCAGTAGTAGTAGTAGTAGTAGTAGTAGAAGAAGTAGAAGTAGTAGAAGTAAAAGCAGTAGTAGTCGTAGTAGTAGTAGTAGTAGTAGTAGTAGTAGTAGTAGTAGTAGCAGTAGTAGTCGTCGTCGTCGTGGTCGTCGTCGTAGTAGTAGTAGTAGTAATCGTAGTAGTACTAGTAATAGAAGTAATAGTAGAAATAGTAGGAGTAGTAGTAGTCGTAGTAGTAGAAGAAGTAGTAGTAGTAGTAGTAGTAGTAGTAAGTAGTCGTAGTAGTAGTAGTACTCGTAGTAGTAGTAGTAGTAGTAGTAGTAGTAGTAGTAGTAGTAGTAGTAGTAGTAGTAGTAGTAGTAGTAGTAGTTGTAGTTGTTGTTCTAGTAGTAGTAGTAGTAATAGTAGTAGTAGTAGTAGTAGTAGTAGTTGTAGTTGTTGTTCTAGTAGTAGTAATAGTAGTAGTAGCAGTAGCAGTAGCAGTAGCAGTAGCAATAGTAATAGTAGTAGTAGTAGTAGTAGTAGTAGTAGTAGTAGTAGTAGTAGTAGTAGTAGTAGTAGTAGTAGTAGTAGTAATAGTAGTAGTAGTAGTAGTAGTAGTAGTAGTAGTAGAAGTAGTAGTAGCCGCCACGGATCAGACGGCCGGGCACTTGCATCCTGGAAACCGGGCTTTGGGCGCAACTGCTGTCCTAGAGGTTCAACCAGTCCTCAGGGGAACGTAACAGCTTGTGCTTTACTGTGAGCCATGGTGAGCCGAGATCTTTGAGCCGTCTGATCTGCCGGGTCCCAATTCCCGGGCCTCCTGAGCACAGATTTTGCAGCCACTGCACTCTTTCAGGGGGTAGGCGAGAGGGTTTCCACTGCTCCGCGAGGTGGAAGGAGTACCCACAAGAAGCAAACCCAGACTGTTTCAGGTGGGGAAAAGATAGCGGATGGCGGTACCTTCGAAGCACCAAGACCATTTTCGGAGCATTCGTAAAGTTGCATTCAGGAGAGCATGTACCTAAGTTTCACGCACTCAGCAAAGTGTTTCTTACAGGAAAGGGATCTTGACGCCGGCATATGTGGAGAGAAGCGGTCTGCACCCTCCTCACTTGCCGATAGCGACAGAGGGATCGACACAGTCGACGCCCCCCGCTAAGCGCACAGCGCCCCGACCCAGAGGAGGCAACATGGTCAAGCCACTGAGGGTATTGACTTGGAACGCCGGGCACTTAGGTCAGCAGCAATGGGCTGAGCTTCGCACCTGGTTGCGTACTGCATCAGATCAGTATGATGTGATTGCTCTGCAAGAGACGCACTGGCAGGAAAGCACAGAGTTTGACGTTGAGGGGTGGCATTGCATAAGCTCTGCCAGCAAAGGCAAGGCCAAAGCTCCCAAGGCAAAAAGTAAACCTACGCCAGATCACAACTCTTCTGAACAGCCAGGCACACAACCGCAGGATCAGCGTGTTCACGATGACAAGAGGGCAGACGGAGTAATGATACTCACGGCCCCGCACATTCCCAAAGCTACCATAAGATGGAGCGAGCATCACAAAGAAAGGGTCTTAGAAGTGGTCTTTCAATGGAAGGGCGCACGCGTGCACATAGTGTCGGTGTATCAGCACGTTTGGACCACCTCCAAAACAGCCCAGCAAAACCGGGAGGATAGATCGAAGTGTCTTGCTTCTCTATCCAAAGCGGTCCGGGGAGTTCCGCAGCGTGACACGCTAGTGGTACTGGGAGATTTCAACTCTACGCTGAACACAAGTGTGGGAGTTGTGGGTACCTGCACTCCAGGCTCTCCGCAACATCGCTCAGCAGAAGATGCACACTTCCAGCGCCTAGTGCAAGGACATGGATTAGTTGCGCTCAATACATGGTCCTCGGGATCAGGCTTGACGTTCCACACTGCCACCTCAGAGTCCCAAATCGATTATATCCTGGTCCCGAAGTCATTGGCGCGTGGAGAATCTAAGCAGAGCAAACCTCTGACAGACTTCCCGCTGGGACGGTGGAAGAAAGGCGGACATTCCCCGGTCGAGGCTAAGATTCGTCCTTTAAGGCACTGGCAGCTTTCCTCCCACCCTCCCCCCCCCCCTATGATAAGCAGGCTCTTGAAGAGGCGGTGCGATGCAATCATCCCAAAGCACAAGAAATGAAAATGTGGGTTGTTGACCAGCTTTCTCAGATCACCACGTCTGACATGGAGGAAGTCAATGAGGTGCTAATTAAAATTAAGGCGTCAGAGCGCTACTTCCCAAGAGCCCCTAAGCCTTCCTCCCCTCCCCTCAATGCGATGCACAAGGCAACCAAGCGAATGTGGGCCCGGTTGACGGCCCTAGATGAGGATTTAGCCAACTCCACGCTGTCCTCGGCAGACCACGAGACACTGGCGCGAGACCTCTCCATGTGGCATAAGCAGGCTGTCACAAGAGCACGAAGACAACGCTTAGCAGATTTCACTCATGAGGTAGATCAATCTACACAAAGCGGTAACTCCTATCAGGCTCATAAGACGTTGCAGAAGCTCCGCCCCTGGCAGCCGCAGCCCAAAACACAGTTAGTAAACAATGATGGCTATTTGATGGCTGCAGAAGAGGAACTTAAACTCATGCAGGACCATGCTAAAGCAGTGTTTCAACGGCATGACAGACTGCAATTTGAGGTCTGTAGCCTGCCAACGCTCTCGGCCTCTCGACTCTCAACTTTCGAAGCACATAAGCTCCATCAGACCTCATAAGGCCGTTCCTCAGAACTCAGCGTCGGCAGCCGCGTGGAAGCTATGCTCAGACTCGGCCAGCGAGCATCTTGCAAAGTACTGCAACGAACAGGCCCGCAAGGCTGAGCACAGCTCACTGGACTCGGCAGTGATCCTCTCTGCACAGCTGAAGGACACTGACCTATGCTTCATTCCGAAGCCTAACAAACCCCCAACCAAGCCCTCTAATCTTCGTCCCCTTGGGATCATAAGACCAGATGGCAAGGGCCTGGCGGGGGCGTGCAGAGATCTACTGGCTCCCTACACCTCCAGTTACCTGAGGTCGGTGCCACAGTTCGCCTACCAGCCTCAAAGAGGACTTTCTGATGCCCTTTCCAGACTCTCGAAGCACACCAGAGAGGTACGCCAACTCTGTGCACAGTCGAGGCTCAGCAGGCACTCCCAGCATGCCGGCCACCGCAAACCCGAATTAGTGGGCGGGATCTGTTTTGCACTCGACTTGTCACAGGCTTTTGACATGGTTCGCCAGGACCTCATGGACACTCTTCACGAAGCTGGGGCGCCGTCAGACATCCAGGGATTAGTGGCATCACTGCATTCCAACAGCCGATATACGGTTCGATCCCAGCAGACCTCATGCTCTGTTGAATCCACCACAGGTATTTTAGCTCCAACCCTGTTCTCCTTGCTGACAGGAAAGCTATTCCGAGAACTCGCAGAGGTCGTAGGCTGGGATCGCGTGCTGCATAGCTTGACAGGGTACGCAGATGACTTGACAGTTCATCACACTGTCACCAGCTGGAGGGATTTGCTGCAAGCGCACAACATGATAGCTGATCTTCTCCGCATAGTCAGAAAATATGGTTTCAAAGTGAACTCTGACAAATGTCATTTGATGGTCAAGCTAACAAGCACTGCTTCAGCTCGTGCACACAAACTTTTCGGCCTCACAAGCCTCGACGCCCAGGGAGTACGACACTGCAGATGGCGAATCGGAAGCACAAAAGCTCAAGAATCGTTCCCGCAATCCACTTCCTTGGAGTACCTCGGAGTGTACGTTTCCTATGGCAACCAGGAAAAGGCGACGCTAGATTTCAGATTGCAAGAGGGTAATGCCAAACTGCAACAGGTCCGACGATACGTGCACAACCGCAGACTCTCCGGCCCAAAAAGCAGGCTGAAGATCTGGCACACAACAGTCTGGGCGACGGTCTCGGCGGGCCTCGTTGACATAGGCCTCACAACGGAGACAGCGCAACAACTGCGCAGGTGGCACGCCAGCAAAATTAGGGCGGTTCTCAACAAGCCCGTTCATCTCACGGGCATCTCGACGCGCCACCTATATGCAGCCTACGGAAGCAAAGACCCAGTCCAGCTGCTGCTGGAACGCCAGAGCAACAGAGTCAGATCGCTACGAGCCAGACAGGAATCCCAAACAAGGTCTGCTGCACTGCAAGCGGCTATGCGGGATGCACAGCGTCCACACAGTCACCAGGATGCTGCGCTGCTCCCCGACTCTCTCCAGTATGCGCAAGAGGTTCTTACAGATTATGAGGCCTTGATAGCAGTAACCCAAGAAGAGGAAGAGCCTAGACATTGCTGCAGACACTGCTCTTTTCAGACTACCACTGAACAAGGGCTACATTTACACGAGGCCAAAATGCACAGGGATAAGTTGGATCGTTATATCCCACCTGACTTTCTACCAGAGCATTCGAAGTACGGCCTACCTACTTGTGCAGCGTGTCATAAACACTTCGCTCTCTGGAAAGGACTGAAGGACCACCTTCTATCCGGCGCCTGCAGAGAGCCGGCAGCTCTAAGAAGAATAGACGCTCAGCGCTTAGATGAGGGTGCAGCGGCAGGTCAGACCGAACCAGTGCATCCATGGTCACGAGAACACCTAACTAGCACAGCTGGCACGCATACCGCCACGCAGCTAGCCCGGCAGCCGGCTTCTAAGCGCCTTGTGGATCACTGCGTGCTCTGTGGTTTCTGGACGCCTGATCACACCAAGGTTAAGTCGCACTTGCATCAGGAGCATCGCAGAATTTGGGACGCCCTGCAAGATAGCACTGTGACACAATGTCACAAGCTCGGAACGGAGATCCTCAAAGGCAGACCTTGCCCTTTCTGCAGTAAGATGGTCACTGATCGGCGTAAGCATCCGGCGCAGTGCGGAGTTCTGTTTCAGATCCTGCTAGGAGATTCAGTGTTGCAGATCACCAGGACCACCACTGGTCCACTTCAATCCTTCTTCAAAGCAGCCAGCCCTCAACGGCCGACGGAGGCCAAATCTAAGTCCTTGCCCAAAGTAGTACAAAGCCATCCCCAAACGAAATTGCAGAGAGCAGCAACCAAGACTCAGCTCTCCAGCTTCCTCTCTCTTTCCTCCTCTGTCTTCTCCTTCCTCGCTTGGCTCTAGCGGTCCAACAGACATGCAGCAAGAAATTCAAAGCGATCTTTCTCATGTCGTTCGTCTCTCCCCTTCTTCTCTTCTGGCAACCCTCGCATTCAAGAACACCTCTAACTGCTACGTCAATGCATCCATACAGGCTCTACTACTGGCCACTACCATCTTAGACCCTTCACTGCGGTCACTGCAAGCTCTGATGAGCCTCATCTCTTCATTCGCAGTCGAGCGCTGTCCTCCCCCTGAACCTCATAAACTCCTTTCCGCTCAAGGAGCTTGCTACCAACATGGCGATTTGATGGCACGCAGCAAGACTCGGCAGAGTTCCTGCAAGGATTTTGACGGCTGCTTCCGATCTACCCCTGACGCGACGTTGGGCAACCGTTGATCTGCCCACAGGAAGACTCGCGGTGGAAGAAGGACCCCTTGTCATGCTCATGCAACATTCAGAAAGCAAGCCGCTGCAGTCCAAATTGACGAGTACCCCCTAAATACCACACGCTAGGGCAGCAACACGCTATTTTTACAGTGGCTAGATTCACAGGCTCGGGCAAGATTTTTTTTCATCACATCCTGTGGCCAAGCACGTCACCCTCGAGGAACAGTTCATGCCACAATCGCGTACAGGCTGTTTATGAAGCTGCAAGACTCCAGAGTCTCCATGCGTATCAAAGTCCAGGCTGGATTTGCAGAGGTCAGTAACTTTCTTGCAAAAGTAAGAGGGCTGCCAAACACATCGTCTTCAAGCGCCCTGCTCATGACCATGCCCTTGACTAAGAATGCGTCAGACTACTCTACCCGGCTGAACGCTTACGATCATGTGCGTCGGATCCTTTGTAATGTGTCTATGTTTCCACCAACGGTGAACAAAGCTGGTGCAATGGAACTAAAGTCTCTATCAGTATCCAGGCTGATAAGTGGGTTAGATAAGTTGAAATTGGCAAGAAAAGTCGCGTTCGACAGCCCAGTAATGTGCGAGAGGTTGTTAGTCAGAGTCTGCCATTGCCTGAGAACAGTGCCAGACCTTTTGCCTGCCTGCCATTGTCAGGCCAGTGCAGAAGAGGCCATGTCCAAGAGTAGCAAAGACATATGCATTGGTGTACTTTTGTGCACCGGTATGCCGACATGTTGCCACTGCAGACCTGGCGCAATTTGCAGCACTGATTAAAGTGCCACTTATCAGCATGTTAAGCTGTGATGTGCTGATGCAACATGGAGGTTTTTTGCCAATCCAGAGGTTGCACAAGGGGCAATCATGCAAGCGACCAACAAACCCTTGAAATGGAGTGACAGAATCCGGAATAAGCAAACGTCTGGGCCATTACATCACATAAGGGTTCGTGTTTTAGATTTGAGTCTGGCAGACAACCGACAACCGATGACAGGCAATCCAGAAATGAAGCAACCCCAACTCCAACACATTTACCAAGCGTGGCATGTTGATACAGCATGGGCTTGAGGCATGCATGTACTGGGTGCCCCGAAGCAAGCAGAGTACCACCGTTTTCTCGGGCTAAGCTGCATGCCATGGTCTTCTAGAACTTGAATGATTTTTGACATTTGCGTGGAGACACTTTTTCATGTCTAAGACTCTACTGCCCATTGCGCCAGGAAATCATCCGCAAAGAAAGTTTTGAGTGCTGGGGGCGCAGCAGTGTCAAGTTTGGATGCAAGATAAAGAGAGTAAAGCGTCCAGCATGGTGCCAGGCGCATCCTTGTCTGATGCCTTGCCCTGCAAGGACAGTGTGCCCTGGAGTTTTGAAAGGAACCTGGCATGTTCATGTAAGCACATGAGACGGCCATAGCCTACAACCACCCCCTCTTTCGCCTTCCTTGCCCGTTCTTGTCCTGGTGAGTTGCGCTTTGCGGCATTTGCTGACCGTTCCACACTTGGTCCACGAGTAAGAAAGCGCTTATCCGCCTTTTCTTGCGGTCTGCGTGGCGCGTTGCCCAGACCGTCGAGGTTACACCGCCTTCTCAGCCTTGCATCGCGGCCTTCGAACCACAAGAGTTTGCAAGAGCAGCCGTGGCCAAGAGGCATCCTCGTACTTTTGTCGCTTTGCTGCCAAGTGTTTTGGAAGAGGCCATTAACTTCAATGCCAGCCATTATCAGATCTGCTGGACTCCAGCTGGTTTGCCCTTAGATGCAGTGGTTAACAGGCGCTTTGCTATTTTCAGAAGGATCGGCTTAGGGTGATTGACAACTGCAGCGCCTCCCTTCTGAATGAGACCGTGCAGAAAACCGAATCTTCAGGCCTGATGTTTGCCTTTCTTGCATTCTTCTGCCCTGCAGAAGCCAAATGTGTTGTGAGGCAGATGTATGCGCTTCCGTTTGGTGCCAGCAGGGCTGTGTATGGGTACCTGAGGAGAGCGTATAGCTTGTGGTGGTTAGCCGTTAAGAACCTTAAGCTCATGATGACGCACTTTCTTCGACGACTTCGTCAACATCTGTAGATAGGAGGAGCAGGTCCACGTGGAACGAGTTCTGCGTGGATTCTTTGCATTGCTTGGCTGGAGAATTTCGGAGGACAAGGACCATGGGTTCCAGGAAGAATTTGCGGCTCTGGGAATATGGGTTTCCTTCAGCAGAGGCAGGTATCTGAAAGTGCACTAGGTATTCCTGCAGACATTTCCAGGGGATGCTGTCGAAGGCTTTACGTAAATCAAGAGAAAGCGTTATGCCTCCTGAGATTGTTTGGGCAGTTTTACCTGCCCTTCTGTCACGTGTAGTGACCGTAGCGTTTTGTCTACGCTCTCGGATTTCTCGGCAGTGACCAAAAGCCCTATCTATGGCGTCGCAAGTTTGTTGTCCTTCTAGGAAAGCAAATTGCGGGATGTGCTGTGCAGCATTCAAAACTATGGGCCGTATTTCGTCCGCAACCAGCTTAGCTAGAACTTTGGCCATCGGCGACAGCAAGGAAATCGGTCTCAGCGAGTCAGCAGAAGTGAGCGGCTTAGATGGTTTAGGGATGAGTGCGACTTGTGTCTCATGCCAGGCCTGAGGAAGCGACGAGCTTCTTCCAGAGTCTGCTAAAATACCTGTGCTGCAAGGTGGGCCGTGGCGCGCCAGAGCGGGGCTGGGCAAGAAATGTAAGGGAAGGGCCTTGTTAGGCAGCTTGCTGAAGGCCACAAAGGCATGTGGGTCGAAGACAACAGCCTGATCAACAGGCCTGCCCGGTGGCTCAAGGCTTGGCTGTCGATAGACCTGCTTAAAATGTCCCACTATCTGTTGCATTTCCTCTTGTGGCGTGAGGATGCTGCCCTGACTGGTTCGAAGCTGCAGCCTTTTCTGCCTGACCTTAGGTGCGAAGCGTTTCAGAATTTGATGCACAGCTGTCATAGGACTGTTGCTGTTCCGGGCCTCCATGATGAGCTCATCTAGATGCTGCTTCTTTCGGAGTCTGCTGGCCTTGCGAATTTCTTTTGCTTGCTTCGCACATTGAATAGCCCTTTGCCAAGCTCGGAGCAGAAGAGACAGTGCCTGTCTGGCGCGAGCACTCTTGTGGGTCTGTCGAGCAAGAGTTCCCGCAAAGGTGTCATGATTGTGAGCGAGCTCCTGCCGCAGGGCACGCAGCTCTTGCCGGTGTTGCCAGAGGTGGACAACCTCAGGTGAATCAGTCGATTTCGCGGGCTCTTCTGATCAGTTCAGGGAGACACAGCACTGATCCAGTGCACTGGCCCATGCATCGGCCATGCTCTTTGGCAGATCCTGTTGCGACGTTAGGTGATCTGGTAACTGGGCCTGGTATGTGGGGAGGAGTGTAGGGTACTTGTTGATGAGAGCCTGCGTGGCTTTTAAAGAGTTGCCCTGCTTCTCACCGGCTTTCCGCGGTGCAACTGGAAAAGGCAGACATGCCGTAACTGGGAGGTGGTACATCCCAGTTTCAGGCAAGAGTGGGAAGTCAAGCAAGGTGCGTGCGCAAAAGAGCCTGGGGCGTGGTTTGTCTGCATTTCATCAGATAGAAGTCAATCTGAGTGCCCAAGCCCTGGAGCGGCTTGAAGGTAACTGATTGAGGGCCTGTTTTGCCCCATGTGTTGAGTGCACACAATCCATGATCCCGCAGCAGGTCTTGTAGGCGAAACTGGTCTTTGTAGTGATGTCCCACTGGCAGCTTAGGGGCACCCCTACCTACGTGAATAGTTTCCCTCTGTAGAGGACAGTTGAGGTCACCTGCAATGAGAAGGAGATTCCGAGCCGGAACGGAGCGAGTCCACTTAGAGATGCGATCCCAGAGATCCGATCGATTTGCCAGCAGTTTGTTGATTCTTTCCTGTCGGTCTCCGTCTCCTCCCTGTGGGTTCCATGCGTGCTGATATACAGCGAGGATATCAATGGCAGGTCGCTTCTGAAGTGAGATGCGAACATGCAGCAATCGACCAGGCTTAAGTTCTCTACGTATCTGATGTCATGTGCCGGGCACTCACACTGAGCTGTGGACAAGCACTAGGATGCCCCCTTGGGAATGTCCCTCTCCTGTATGCGCAGCTTGCCAGTCAGTGGCCTGATACTCCATCGTGGTTGGCCAGTGCGTTTCCGTAATGATGACTAGATCCGGCCGAGTGCATTCATCCTGGATATGCAGCCAGTGCTTGAGCTCAGCTTGATAAAGTGCTCCTAGTTGCTTAGCAGTGAAGGTGCGACCGAGGTATGTGGCGACTCCGAAGCGACTGGCTACACACATAGCCTGGAGTGCGAACTTCTGTGGTTACTAGGGTGGCGACCCTTGTTGGCTGATGCTGCATATGTAGTCTCAGGTTCCAGCGGTTCTGCAGCTTCAGCGAGAGATCGCTGGGTGACGCGTCTTGCCTTTAATAGAAGCTTCCAGCGCGCCCAGGCGTGACTTCGCATCATTTTGCCCCATGGAAGGTAAGCTGCACTAACTGAGGACGGTTCGGGCTTGTTCCAGCGGGTGCTCGAGGATGTGTCCTGTCCCAGCCAATGAACGGTGAGGGTCATGTGAGGTACATGCTCACCCTGCACGAACGATGCTGTGTTAAGGGGGACACTGAGCCAGGGCATGAGGCTATGCAGGCAGCAGCAGTGCAAGCCGGTTTTCTGACCGGCGGCCGGTGGGTGCAATCTCGGCATCTTGTTCGTGGTGCGTGTAGTCAATGCCAGGTGGACCTCTTCATTTGGCAAGGTCGCCTCCTCAGGTGCCGCGGGAATGGTGACATCTGAAGACGGCGAGGACGAGTCACCAACGGGGCCATCAGTTTGCCAGTCCCGGATCTTGTTGGTAGACTTGCCTGTCTGTGGCTCCTCTGGAGGCGATGGTTGGCAGATCACACCATCTTGGGAAGTCTCGTCAGTTTCGGCCGGAAAGGTAGGCGAGAGATCTGAGGTCCGCGTCGTTTCAACGACGGGGCACAATCGAGGGTCCGCCCCTTCCACCTCGCTGCTGCTTTGCCGTATGGGCGACGTCAGCTTGTTCTCCTCCAAAAGCTCATCAGCAGAGGTGTCAGAGCTGGTGCCAGTCTGCATGGGGTAAGAGACGGCACCTGTGGCGCTGGTAGTGTCGTCTGCGGGTATGAAGCCATCTGCGTTGGATCTGCAATCTCTGCCATGCAAGGTGGTGCCTCAGAAAAAGATGATTGTGTTTCAGACTCGAGGGACTCGTCCTTGACCTGACGAGGCAGATGCTGCAGCGGCAGGCCCTGTAGCTGGGATTGTGTAGGGGAGGGGGCCGTCTCTGCGGTGAAGTCTTCTGTAAAGGTGGAGCTGGGAGGCGCGTTCATCGTGGCCTGTGATGGCAGGATGAGCAGCTGGGATGACGAAGCACAGGCGGTACCAGGTGATGCCTCATCCGGGTCCGTCTTGGTCAGGACCGTATAATCAGGCGGCAGTGCCACTCCAGATCTGTGCTCTTCAGCTCCTGCATGCAGAGAGCGGGCGGTGTCCGCCTTGACGCTCTCATCAGCAGCTAGCTCGTCCGGCTCCTCTTCAGGGGAGTTGCGCTGCTCTTCCTTGACCGTTGGAAGAGTGCATACAGGGGCCGCGGAACTAGTCGAGGAAGATTGCTGGGAAGGCATGGCGTGATCCTGACTGGATCCTGCCCTAGCAGTCAATGCCTCAGTGCCTTCTTGCTGGCTTGCAGTGTGTTCAGCAGAGGTGACATTACGTCTTTTCACTGGAGGTGGAGGTGGGGGCGGTGGCACACGGCTGGTCCACTGCCTTTGATCCCACTGTGCATTCCACTGTCCTGTCCACCAGCCAGCATTCGTTGCATGTGCAGCCCTCCAGTCGTTATTCCAGTTCGCAGCACGCGTCTCCCAAGTCCAGGCTGTGCCCCAGCCATTGTCGGCCTGTTGTTCACCCTGGTTGGCAGGAGTCGCCTTGGCCGGTGCTGATGTCGTGCCCGCATGGTCGTCCCCACCTTGCGTTGGTGGCCGTCTGGAAGACTTAAGCTTGGCCGAGGGCGACGGTCCATTGCGACCCATGTCACTGGGCCGAGCGTGGGATGATGAGTATTGCACATGGTCGGGGTAAGGTGTGCCAGATGTCTTATGGAGAACTGACCCACTAGGGAGACCCTGATCAAGTTGAGCCAACGTGGTTGTGGAGCTGAGAAGGGTGGTGGGTGCAGGGCACATCAAGCTTACTTGTACCGTGTCTATAAGCAGCGGTGCGCCCAGTGACTGCAAGGGTCCTGCCGCATCGAACCATAGCCAGTGGAGGGAGCTGTTCGCGCCTAATGAGCACAAGACTGACTCACTTGGATGTATTTGAAACAGAAGTATGGTCAGCTGCCAGCATCTCAAAGGACACGAGCGACACATAAGGAGTGGACAAAGTAAGTGTGGAGCGTGCCAGCGGGGAGCGGTGACCGCTTGCCCCTGCAGGGAGGCAGACCTGAAACACAGTTCTGCTACTCGAAGATTGAGTCACCGTGCAAAAGTTCACCGATTGAGAGAGCAGGGCCAGACAATGATGAGAACAGCGATTGGTCGATCATCAAGGTATGCAAGGGGTAGAGTGCGTAAATTACAAAACCATGCAGCATGGGGATGAGATTCCCGGTGGCCTCGGCCTCGGCAGTCCAGTCAAGGAAGCCAAGGTGTGTAGCCTGACCGTTGTGCTTTGTCCCCTTCTGTGGGACATGAGCTGTAGTCATGTGATGAACTACAGGGGGTTGCTGGTCTGCAGAGCCCCCAACCCTCGGCTCCTGCGCGATTGAATTACAGTATGTCATATCGAGTGTGGTGGGGCATCGTGTGGACAGGTCATGACACAGCACTCGATGCATAGACTCGCGCCTCCCGGGCTTGGGACCGGGAACAGCAGTATTCGTAGTATGGAGTGGGCTGCACTGCAGCTTGCTGCAGCGTTTGTGACCTCCCATGGCACGGGGGTGTGCTTCGCACATCTTGGTACCACAGCCAGACAGGTATGACCGGGTATCCCAAGGACGTGGCCATTGTCCTCAAGGGAAGCAGTGAAGACGTGTGATGCAGTACAGGAATCGCCAATTAACCTGACAGGCATCAGGACGCCAGCTTCCCTCTGTGTGGCCAGCAGGACGCTTTATTTCAGTATCTACAAGAGTGTCTTTTGTCCTGGTGCAGTGTAGCAGTGCTCGAGCGGTAAAAAGGCGTGGTACAGACGTGGAGGCAGGCCGAGCTGGTCCAAAAGCTATCATGTCCTGCTGTACATCATCATAGGCGCTCTTAGGATGAAGCAGCCGACGCGTCGGAGGTATCAGCGGCATTGGTGTTCGGCTGAAGGTAGATCCAGATGGCCTCATTGGTGTGCAAGAGCGTGTACGACCCCTGTGAATGAACGGTGGCCATGTGCGGCGATGGCAGAGCTTGGACAAGTAGCCTGGAGGGTGGTCGGACAGTGAGGTTCGGTGCCCTTGGAGGCGGTCTCGCCATGTTCGAAGTGCCTGCTGGTCTCGTCCCATCCCCAGCCGTAGGTCTTGTTGGAGGTGGACGGTATGGAGTCGGCGGCGGAGGTCCCGCCGGACCTGGTGGTGCATGCACCGGTGCAGGTGGGCCAGCCGGTGCTGGCATAGCCCAAACGTTCCCAGAGGTCGGGGCCGTGGTGCCGGTGGTCCGGCGGGACCTTTCGGAGCCACAATTGCAGTGTCATGACCAGCAGGCGCTCGTGGACGTAGCGTTGAGGGAGGCCGGTTGGATCCTGGGAAGCCTCTCCAATTCTGGTCCACTGTAGGCGGTGGTGGTCCCCCAGGGACGGGACTTCTTGATCGGTCAACAGTGTCCGCCCCTGCTGCTTCGCCAGATCCAGCTTCCGCATGCCTAACCAGTCGCCGCTTGGGCCTTGGACGTGAGGAACTGGAGGGCTCAGTGGTGCCATTCTCCGCCTCCACATCAGTCGACCGGGTGCGGCTCCCATGGCTGGTCTCCATCGGCACTGGTACCGTGCTGCTTTCAGTGGCGGCTTCGCCAGCTTCTCGCAGTATGTCCCTCCATCTCCTAGGGTGAGGTACTCCCGTGATATCATCAAGTGCCTCAGTATCATCTGAGTTTGGCGAGGGAGGCTCTGGTAGGAGATCCTCTGCTTCGTCCCCTGCCATGATGTGCAGCGCACCTCCGCGCAGCAAATGCTCCAGGTGCTACATGGATGCTGAAGTATTGAGCCGAAGTGTACGGTCGGTCGTTGCAGGAGTGCTGGGGCAGTGCCATGGTTGATGGCAGGGATAGCTAGACGCTTGTGCAGGCAGGCAGTCCGACATGAGCAATCGCTCCGGCCTGCTTCAGCATGCCACAGCTCTTGACGCAGCACAGGTGTGGCAGGCCATGTGAACACCTCCAGCGTGAGGGATATTTGAGTGCACGCTGATGGCCAGCAAGGAGCCGACACTTGCAACAGCCAAGGATTGATAGCACTGCACATGCATGACGACTTGAGTGGGTATGTCCCAAGGTACAGGTGCATTTTCCCTGCCAGCAGAATCAGGAGCTGCACATGTCGCTCCCTCTGATATGGAATTACTGCAAGCAGACCCTGCAAGCACTCATACATGCTAGCTTCACTGGGATACAGCATATCCGGTAACATACCACCAAAATCCTCCGTTTGTGAGGAGCCAGGACGTGGAGGTGCCGTGAGTGGTCGATCAGGTACCGTGGGCACAGAGCATCCATTTAGCCTGCATGTCATCTCAGAGAGAGTGTACGGACGTCGACATGCATAGGAATGACTGAGAGTGGGGCTATGTAACCCCGTTGGTGGACCGGTCCGCAAGGTGGCATGCAACTGTGCCAGAACACTTACCTGTTCAGGAGGGCTCATGGTAGCAACTGCATCGTCGACTTCTCTGGCAACTTGTTCTTGCCATGTGCGCATTGAAGAGGTGACCACATTGGGGTTCGCAGTGGGATTGTCCTGCAGACGTCGAGCTCCCACATTCCGACTCACCATGTGATTGGGCGGTGTAGTATTGATACCAGAACCCTGAGCCGGAGTCCCAAAAGCTGGAGCTTGATTCGATTGATCTGTGAGTCCAGCAGGGGAGGCACACAAAATGAGCGTGATTCGGATTCGAGACTCAGGTGCAGGCTCTGTGATGTCACTTGCGACTCGTAACATATGCCCATGAGAGTCGGCTGAGGCTCGCAGTGACGCCCAGGCTAGAAAGCAGATACGTACCCATTGGCGAAGGCAGGTGAGCTCTCTCCAGCCTTGAAACACCTGTGCCAGCATATCAACCTGAGGTGGACATGGGAGGCCAGGATGTGTGAAAGGAGAGAGGTGAGGAGTACATCTAAGGTTCAGGCAAAGATCACGGTATGCAGGTGCAAGCACAGAATCCAGCCTATCCAAAACCCAGAGCCAACCTAGTTCCGGCAGCGAGGCACGGTGGTCCACATCAAGAGCTGCGCAATCGGAATGAAAGTGGCAGAGAAAGGTATGCTCAGTGCGAGGAGGCCTGTCTTTTTGCCAGCAGTACCGAAAGTGCGAGGCTTCAGCCAGTGGCCACAGTGTTGTATAATCCTGCAGGACAGTCTTACTCCTAGTGTGTGCAACTTCGGCTCTCACTGTGATCCTGTGCATGGTCCTGCAAGGGAGCGGTGTCCGCATATCCCACAGATAGCCAGCCTGATCAAGGCAGACACGGCAACAGCGAGCGCAGTCGAACGTGGGTGGGAATGAAAGCATAGCACTGGTTCCCTGCCTGTGGTGCGGTGTCCGCATACCCTGGCATAGGTGCAGATCAAGGTACAGTGCTTGCCTGTGCTCTGGTCGTCCGCAACATGTCAAGGACCAGCGCTGTGTAAAGATCCGCCTGGGGTGCGGTGGCCGCAAATGCCCACGATGCTCATGTCGGACCTGCACACGTGAAGTGATGGGGATATAACGGCTTATGGGGTGGGCCTGAGGAGTCCACCTATTCTTCAGCTGCCCTGTGAGCTGCGGGTCGTGCCGGTGGGTGTCCTGCAACCGAGTGAACAGCCGCTGGTTAGTGTGGTATGCCTGGCTGTGTGGAGCAAGGATCCCGCCTCGTGCTCGTAGGTGCAATGGGCGTGGCAAACGTCTTCGCTTGGGGACCGTCTCCTGCGATACGGGGAGGCAGGTACATCAGCTTGGTCCCTGGTGAGCGTAGCGTGACCACTGCCAGAGCTTGCAGAGGGGACCTCCGGAGGCGTGGTGCCCCCATACACCAGTGCAGTCAGACCACCATACGGATTTAGGAAGTGCCATTCGCCCGTGGTCTCACATTTTAGTAGACCTGGACGTGGGCCTGCCATTCCAGCCTGTTGCTCCACTGTGCCCATTTCTTGAAGCTGACGTAGCATGTCCTGGGTTACCGCTTGCACATCTTCACAGGCGGTGGACACGGCCGGCCAGTGGCAGTGGCAGAGTCAGTTCCCATATGGGCAGGAGCATCCAGGGTAGCCATCGTCGCCTGATGAGGAGCCCTCAAGTGCAAGGAGCTGATTGTTCGGTGCACCATCCTCCTGCTCCATCGCCTGCACCATATCTTGTGGAGGAAAGAGGGCAGCGACATCTGCATCCTGAGTAATCAGGTGCTCCAACATAGCCTCGTACTGTGCCCTGGCCCGTGCTGGAGGTGCTTTGCTGGTTGGTGCTGTAAAGAAACCAGGCCTCGTCACGTTGTCATCACGACCAGCTTTTGTGGAACCAAAGAGCAACCAGCAGAGCACCAAGTAAAGCAGGCGGCAAATCACATGGCCCATGGCTGGCTGTCAAGTCTGCCCGAAACTTAGGGACGGGGAAAGGAAACCCCAACCCAGGGGAGGAGAAGCAACCCTCAACGACAGCAAGCACAGCTACAGCCCTTCTACTCTCTTCTGCTGGGAGCCTTATGTCATGATTCATGCGTGGCAAAACACACGGGATAAATTACCCGAAGCGTTCAGCCAACGCACACTGCATGACCTAACCTGTATATGGAGAGGGAAGGCGAACCACCCATACCAGGAAACCCCTGGATTTAGGGTATAAGGTTCAACAGCGCACTTCCCTCTTTTCTCACGGGTGCTGCTCTGGGCGAATGGCAGGCTGTGCGAGAGAAGAGATCCCACAGGCGTAGGATCTCTTAGGCAGGCAGGCGGCTGTATCCCCCCACTTTAGGGGCCCAGGGCAGACCAGTGAGAAAGGCCAGCTCAGGAACCCCCACCGCGAGTGGTCTGACCGCTTAGGAAGCCTGTGCTATTTGCAGGCGGCAAGGGCTCCACGTAGAGGGGGAGTCTCCCGACTCAAGCATAGGCAGCTGGGCAAAATTCCAGCGTGAGTCTGAGGCGGGCCACAGCCATTGTTGCCACAAAAATTAGTGCCCAGAGCAGGGTGGCAACACAAGCCGTGCGCTTGCGAGAAAAGAAAGGCTTGGCCTCTGCGGCGCAAGTGGCCCGTAAAGAGGCGGCAGGGCTGAAGCAAAGGCGGGGCGTTTGTGAAAAACAGTGGCCGAGACTCGGCGGGTCTCTTCACAGCGTGTTGCCTACAGTGAGGCCGGCGCGCATACGCAACTTGCCTGCAAATGAGGCGGCGTGGCTGAAACACAAACTGGGTGCTTGTGAAAAACACTGGCTGAAACTTGGCGGGGCTTTTCAGCGCGCATTTCCTACAGCGAGGCCGCAAGACAAGCAGCCCACTTGCGGGAACCAAAGGCATGGATTCTGCGGCGCGAATTGGCTGTAAGAAGGCGTAAGAAGGCGGCAAGGCTGGGAGGCCAGCAGGGCGCTCGTGAAACACGGGCCGAGACTTGGCTAGGTCTTTCCGCGCGCGTTGCTGCCTACAAGCAGGCGGCAAGTATTCACGCAGTTTCCCGGCGCGCTCGATTTCTGGGAGTTTGGCGCTGTTGGGCCGACTGTTTTTTTTTTTCCGTCTCTCTCGGGGAAGGACTTGGCAAACTGTAAGCAAGCACAAGCACAGGCGGCATTGTTGCGTGTGTTGCATGCCTGCGTGTCGGCGTGCTCGATTCTGGAGGCTTTGGCGTTTTTAGGCTGACTTTTGGGCGGCCTCTGTTGATGTCGGCAAACACGAGCAGGAACAGCATTGCTGTGTGCATTGCACGCCTGAGTGGCATTCCGAACTTTGAGGCACGGCGCGGCGCGCTTGATTTCCGGGAGTTCTGGCACTGTTAGGATTGACTTTGGGCAGCATCTCTTGAGAAGAGATTCGGCATGGCAGGTCTGGGCAAATACTGGCAGAAACGGCATTGCTGCGCGCGTTGCGCGCCTGCGAGTCATCCTAAACCCTGAGGCACAGGCGCGCTCGATTTTTGGGAGCTTTGGCACGGTTTGGCTGATTTCGGGCAGCGTCTCTCGCGAGAGAGATTTGACATGGTTTTGTCCGCTGGTGGGATAGGCCAAATACCTGTTTTGGCACGCGCCGGCTTTGAAGGCTTGTGCTGGAAG
The DNA here is from genome assembly GCA_905221605.1 of Symbiodinium natans. Lineage (NCBI taxonomy): Eukaryota > Dinophyceae > Suessiales > Symbiodiniaceae > Symbiodinium > Symbiodinium natans. Next base: position 22,228 of record CAJNDS010000566.1, on the reverse strand, counting down.
GAGGCGTCCTTGGTAACTCGACACGCCGAGTCGAGGCGCCCGAGGAATTGGGACCAGCTGCAAGGCGGGATGGGGTAATTTGTCCCGGGTGGGCTGTGTAGGTCCGAGTAAAAGGGCACTGTGAAGCAACGCAAAGTGCGATTTGGTGCTGGTGGCCAGGCCGAGCTCCTTTTTTGTGTTCTAGTAGGCCCCGGGTTGGGCTTTCAGCTTGTTCAGCTGGGTGGGCGAGGCAGACAGACACGGCGCGGAAGCAAAAGTTCCAGCGGCCAGAAAGCCTTCTTCCAGCTGATTGGCGCCCGCGTTAGGATGAGCAAGGCCACGACAAGGGCTGGTTGCTGGTGGGCTCGGGCGCGCAGAAGCGCAAGCAGTTGGCTTGGATGGGCAGTGTGCCCTCATGCTCAGGTTGCTTTGTGCACCTGAAAAGCGGCGCGCCTAGGAATGTGCCGAGTTATCTGGGCGCATATTCTTGATGCCTGTAATGCGGTCGCCTTGCAGGGCGAGGCCTCATTTGGGCCGGCAGTGTATCAGCCAAGGGCTGAGTGTGCTTGCTTGGCACCTGGGGCCGAAGTTTTGGCAAGGGCGAGGTCCTCTTTGAAAGAAATCGAAGCACGCCGGGCGCTTGTGGCAAATTCCCCGTATGAGGGGGCGAAGGGGCTCGTGTTTTTTTTCCTTCGCAGGCTTCACTCGCGTTCTTGTGTGAATTCCTGCATCTACCCTGCGTGCATGCCGCGAGGCCGCATCTCTCAGGACGAAGATGCGTGGGAAGTAGTAGCCAAACACATGGGCATAGGTGGCACTGTCGCGAGCAGTATGCGGGTCGCGCGCCATCCTAAACCCCGAGAAACAGAGGCAGGATGGCCGGGTTGGCGTTGCGAGCTTCGCACGCGGACGCTAGCGCGATTTGCGTAGGCGTTGGCTGGACTTTTGTGTCTGCAAGTTGGGAAGTCCTTGTGAATTGCTCGGGTGCCCCGAAAGCTTTGAAACTTCTCCTCATGGTCGAGGGATGGGTTTTGCCGCACCTCTCAAGGCGCAAACGCATGAGAAGTGGTAGCCAATACATAGGCATAGATGGCATTGTTGCGGGCAGGTGTGGGCGCGTGCCATCCTAAACCCTCAAGAACTCAGGCAGGATGGCCCTCGTGTCCGCGAGCGGCGCCCGCGGACACGAGGGCGGTTTGCTTAAGCATTGGCTGGACTTTTGTGCCTGAAAGTTTTGACGTCCTTGTGAACTGCACCGATGCCCCAAGAGCTTTGGGACTGCTCCTCATGGTCGAGGGACAGGCTTTGAGAGACTTGAGCGGCCATTTCTGGGCTATAGTACCAGTGACGCGGCTCTACTGTGAAAAGGGCTTGGCTGCTTCGTAGCTGAGGAGGCTAGGTAGATTCTTGGCGAGCTCTGCGGCTGTGGCCTGAAGAGAAGGGAGTGGCCAAAGTACAAGGCCAGGCCCTCGACGCTGCGGCTCGAGGTTTGGGGCTTGATTAGGGCTCGTCAGCCTGTTGGCTAGGATGTTAGTGGTGAGCGGCCTTGGCGTGGCTCGTGCAGTTGTCAGGCTTGGGCGTCCTGGCTTGCTGGCGCCGGGCAGATCCGAGGTCTATATGCCTCCGTGCAATACGCGTATGGGTCTGGCGTGCGAGGAGGCGAAGAAGCAGGCTGGAGCTGTCAGGGCAGGCACGCGCTGTCAGAGCGTCTTGGGGCGCATGCTGCCCGTAGCGGAGGCGCGAGGTTGATGCAAGGGCTGCTCGCAAAGCGAGAAACGCTGGCTGTGGCTTGGCGCGTTCATGGCCCAGGCCCCAGGCTGAGATGAGGGCTGGCCCGCTTGAGGCTGCGGCCCAAATCTTCAGGCCAGGGGAAAAGTTTGGGCTCCTTGGCTCGCCTGACGATAAGCTCTTGGCCGCTCTTGACGTTGCAGCATCATGCTGAAGGCTAAGATGGAGGCCTGGCCCCCCTTCACTTTACGGCCTACCACTGGCAGCTTAAAGCCAAATTGGCTAAGAGTACGGCTTGTTCTTTTGAGGCTGCGGCCCAGGGCTTCAGGCCACATTCGAAGCTTTGGCTTGCACTGGCTGCTACGGGCGAAGGCTGGGAGGCTCGGCTCGCCGGGGGGCTGTGGGCTGAAGCTCAAGGCGACGCTGAGCTTGGCTCGAGAACCGCCGAAGGCCCAAAGCGAAGAGAACTGCTTGGCTCCCTTTGGGGTCGCGGGAAAGCCAGAAAGGCTCGGCCCCCTTTAAGATAAAGGCTTTGGCCCCCTGAGACTGTGGCTCCTTGAGGGTTGTGGGCTGAGGCTCTAAGCAAAGATGCGGGCTTGTCCTCCTTGAGGCTGCCACTTAGGGCCGAAGGCTCACAGAACTTGGTCCCCCGGTGCGGTTGCGGCTTCAAGCGGAAGGCCAAGATAAATGCGGGCCCCCCTGAGACTGCGGCCCAACGGGGGCTGCGGGTTGAGGCTGAAGGAGAAGATGCGGGCTTGTTTGTTTTTTTGTTTTTGTTTTTGGCGTCCGCTTAGGGCGGAAGGCTAAGACAACGCTTGCTCGGCCCCCTTTGAGGTTGCGGGCCAAGGCTGAAGGCGAGGATGCGGCTGCTCCTCGTCGAGGCTGCCGCTGAGGGGCGAAGGCTAGGATAACCGCCTAGCCCCCCGTGAGGTTGCGGGAAGGCCAAGATCAAGGTTTTGGCCTCCCTGAGGCTGCGGCTCAACGGGGGACTACGGGCTGAGGCTGAAGTCGAAGGCGCGGGTTTGTCCTCTTGAGGCTGCCGCTCAAGGTTGCCGCTGCAAGCTGAAGGCCCGGATAGGAGAAGCTTTAGCTCCCCTGAGACTCCGGCTCAACTGGGGGCCGCGGGCTGAGGCTGAAGGCGAAGACGCAAGGCTTCCCTTTAAGGCCTACGATCTCTGCTTGGCTCGACTGTGGGCGGCGGGCTGCGGCTGAAGGCGAAAAAAGCGGGCTTCTCTTTGCGAGGCTGCCGCTTCGGGCGCCAAGACAACTGCGGGCCCTTTGTGAGGTTTCGGCTTTGGTCCCCCTGAGACTGCGGCTCCACCGGGGCCAGCGGGCTGAGGCTGAAAGCGAAGATGCGGGCTTGTCCTCTTTGAGGCTCTGGCTTACAGGCTGGGCAACGAGAAAGGCTTGGGTGCTTTGGGGCTGCGGCCTAGCGCGAAGGGCGGTAAGATGCCACGTGCACCTTGTGAGGCAGCCTAGTGTCGAGAACCAGAATTCTTTGGGCCCTTATTGGCATAGCAGGTTGCCGGGCAGAGGCCGGCATTGCTTCGAGGCCGAGGCAGGAGGCTTAGGATGCTGCTTCAGCCGACGGCGGACGCAGGAGGAGTGGCTGCTCATGCGCAAGAGCGCAACATGATTGCCTAGTCGATGCACTTCGCGATATTCTTGCCATTATGCACTGTTTGCCTGAGCCTGGAGTGCTAATCGCACCAGAAGAAGGCCTATCTGAACCAGAACAGGTGCTCGTTTGGAGGAGGCGTCAGGCCGTGGGGGTGCAGCTACGTACGCTTCCCTTCCCCTGCAATGGGGCATGAAAACTATGAAGTGGCTTTGCCGTCCATTCGCGCAACAGCAATTATTGTGGTCTCTGTATGCCGGAAATGGAGTGGGATCGTGGCGTCTTGGGCCGCCCGTAGGCGTTATGTGACCATGGCTACAGTATACCCAAGCGCCCAGCGCACAGCCTGTGTCACTCGCGTAGGTTGCTCCCACCTTCACGCTAAACTCCGCGTCAGTGAACTTCTTGAGCTCAGGACGGCGAGAATGGACCATTGCCTGCGTGAGTGCTCCTTTACGACACCACTGTAGACGACAGTTAATGCGGCAGTCAGCAAATTGCTGTGTATGTTGCGCTCTCGTCATCAGCTGTAGCAGCAGCACTAGCAAAGCAAACCCTTGGAGTGTTGGACTCAGCCAGCTCCATCAGTGGCGCAATTGCATACTCTTTGCACCCGTCCTGCTGGCCAATGGGTTCTTTAAATTAGAGAGCCCGCAATGTGAGGACGCCCGGACTCACACAGCGTAAGTGCTTGCACTCACTGGTTAAAGGCTCTCGAAAGTAACTTAGAGACTGCAAGAGGCTCGAAATAGAGCTCGAAGATCGGCTTTGTGGAACTGTGAAGCTCTCCGGCTGCGGTTCAGACCCTCTGCCCCACATCAGCTGCAGGACTAGCCAAGCAAGCCCTTGTAGCGTCGACTTAGTCAGCCCCACCCTTTCGACGGGGCAGCAGGATAATTTCTGCACGCCTCATACTTGTTACGGGGCCCCTTCGTCGAGAGCTCAAAATGTGAGAACGCCCGGACTCACTCAGCTTAAAGGCTTTTGGTCACTAGGTAAAGGCTCCTCAGGGCGACTACGAGGCCGCGCGAGGTCTAAAAATTGTGCTAGAAGTTACTCTCATGGTAGTTTCTGGTCGCAAGTTGCTTGTGCTACACGCTGTTTCAGGATTTTAGCGAGTAGGCGCCCGCCTGCCCCCCCTGACTGGCAATCCCTTGTTCGCTCCAGCAGACCACCTTGATGTTCGGCGGCAGCCTGTACTCCACGGTCAATGAGGGGGCTGATACTGACTGGGCATTGTGCTATCATCCATATGAGCACCCTGAGGTCTTCTCGGGTGAGCCCATCTTAGAAGGTGCATCATGCACTTGCAGTATTGGATGGATCACCCTCACCAAAGTCTTGGTCCTCCAAGGCATACAGGAGACCATGGTGTCGGCCAGCCAACCTGAGCGACGGATTGCGACGGCTGCTGAGTCAGCCCACTCTGTGGGCGGACACCTGGCTTGGCTGGCGCACTGCTTGCGGGGGCTCTTGCCGGCGACACGCGATGCCTTGGCCAAAGGCTACGGGGCGTTGCTTGCAATGTTCAGACGCCCACCGGGCCCCCAGCATATAGCTGTTCTGGCCTGGGCACGGCCGATTATTGGGCAGTCGCAAGGGGACTACCCGCTCTACCTGATCAAGGCGCACCTTGAGCAGCATCCGTTGCTTGCCTGGCGGTTTGGGGATGGGCAAGCTGAGAAGCTTCTACAGGCAGTTGGAGGGAGCCATCCGCCTGGAGTGGGTAGTATGCTTTTTGGATGAACGCATAGCCACTGATATCCTTGAACACCTGGCTGAAGAAACAACACACCCCGCCAGTGTAGATGGACAGGAAGGCTAGCGTTGTGAGCAACGACAGTTGGGTTGCCAAAATGAAGTCCCAAGTTGCATGCTTGCCCCGACTGCTTTTTGCGCTCTTGTGTCGATCAGAGAACATGTTTATTTTAAGACTGCCCAGTCTTGCTCCTCCACCCCTTCGTCTCTGCCGCAGAACTTGTAAGTAGCTGTCCGCTGCAGCCATGGCATCTCTCGAATCGGGCTGGAGACCCAGCAGCGGCCTACCTTGGTGACCCCGCCGCGTATCCTGGGCAGGCAGAACTCTTGGCAGACTGTCAATAGCGGAAGCGCATCCCTGCCTTTCCTGGTGTCGCAGCCGACAGCGGACAGCGGAGTGACTGCCGTTGTTGTGATGCTACCGGGATGCGGGCACTTCTATGCAGAGAATTATCACCCCCTGCCTTGGCAGGGCTGCGTCGAGCACATCTGGGAGAATTTGGCATTCCAACATGCTACATTGGCATGCGCGTGGCCGGCAGCAGGAAATGCGGGAACGCCGCCAGCTTGGGTCATGCCTGAAGGATCGGACTGGACCAAGGCCCAGTACACGTTGCAAGTTGCTGGCCTGTTACAAGAAATTCGACGAGAAGTGAGCCCTCACCTCTCCATCCCTGTCTATGTGATCGGGCTGGGTGCAGGCGGCTCATTGATCTACCAACTTGCATGCGCTGGCATGGGGCCCATACACTTGCCATATCCGCTGACGACGCCGACAGATGACTCCGCTCGGGTCCTGGTGCACGGAGGGCGGAAAGATGTTGAAGCCTTTGATCGCAATGTCCGACGTGGCCATGGCGTTCGGGGCAACACACGCGTTACCCCTGTGGTTGAGAGCCTATGTGAGGAGACACGCTTCATGGGGTTCAGAGGCTACAATCGCACCCAGTACCCGTGGGCCCCAGGCCTCACGGTACGACAGCACATAGTCTGGCCACTGCTCCTGAGTGATCCAGATTGGCTGCTTGCTGACCACCTCGAGCTCCCATAGAGGATGAGGGGACAAGGGTAGAGGATCATTTTTCCGTTCTGTACTGATAGTAGTACGCACACCCTTTTCCTTTTCGGGCAAGGTGCAAAGCAAAACTCTTGCTTCCAACTTTGACACTTTGATGGCTGTGCTTGCGGTGTCTTACAGCAACCGCCCGGCTGTTGGCTCAAGGCAGGGGGGAAGGATGCGGGGAACTGGCTTTTGTGCTCTTGTTTTGGGTCGTCTCTGGGTTTGCTGTGTGCTTGTGTTGTAACTCTAGTTGGATTGAGCCTCGGGCACATCTGCTGTAGGTAGATTGCAGCCATGGAGGCCTATGCATGCCAGAGTTACGCCCTGCAAGTGGGCTCAGCCGCCGTACAGGTCTGCGTTGCCAGGAGAGGCAATCTTACCGCGCTAGCTACTGCAAGCACAAGTGATGTTGCCATGACCAAAACCCTGCAAGCTGGATGCATTGTGCCTCCCCAAGCCTGTTCGAAGGGTGGGCCCCCTTTTTCCCTGCGAGCGTACACCACCTCCTTCGTAGTGAGCACGCCTCTTTTCTGAGAGACAGTATTTCAGTGTGCTTTGCTCAGCAGCTCACGTTACGCTGTTTCCTTCCACATTCGTGGCGCCCGGGAATAGCGAGCTTGCCCATGCACAGCGCTCTAACGAACCGTGCAATGGTAACAGCAGTGGCATGTCCACCTGCACACACACCGGATGCCCCACCATGGGAAACTCGTGCCCCTATTGCAGGGCAGGGAAGGGAAGCAGCCCTGCCGCCCTCACCCTGTCGCCCAACACAGCACCCGCCCCCTACAGTGTCAGGTGATGTCCCGCCTTGGAGGGAGCCCAAGGCTGCCTACGCACAGATCCTCGCCAGGGCCGCCGAAGACTCCCCCCAACGCAAAACCTAAATCTTCTCGCGGAAGTTGCTTTGCACATCCTTCACAAGGTGTCTTTTTTGCAACAGGTCTTTCGCCATGCAGCCTCGACAATTCCGGAGTGGAAAAAGAAGCAATGAAACCGCTGCGAAACCAAAAACTTCCCCTCGCATGCTTGAAAATTCTAATGTCTCAAGCTCCGTGATACGGAAGCATATTATAGACAAAAACCCGAAGTAGCGTCGAGTGCAGAAGTGTTTGAATGATTCATCTCTGGCTTGGCTCGTTGTGAGTAGCGTTGGCGGTCTTGGGGTGGGCATGTGCGGCATGTCTGCACACTATTGCATTCAGCCGACCGTGCTACACCCTAAACCCTAAACCCTAAACTCAGGGCCTAGGCCGCCCCCTACGTTGGGGGGCGGCGTTTAAGCCCTTCGACCTGGATGGCGCAGGCTTGGCCCCCCTCGCCCCTCTGACACTCTGACCCTCTGACCCCCTGACGCGTTTAGGGTTTTTTGGGGTTTGGGGTTTAGGGTTTAGGGTTTAGGGCTTCGGGTTTAGGGTAACCAAAAACGGCGAGGGTCGGCCTGTGATTTTCGCTCGCGACACCGATAAATCAGAAAATGACAACGCCAAGGTTGTCTCTGCCTCCAAGACCCCTGCACGCAGAGATGAAAGCAGGGGGATTGTCATTCGAACAGAGCCGGAATCACTTCACTGCCTTGCCGTTTTCAGCTGCTTTTGCATGGAAAAGAAAAATGTCGACACGTTTTGGGAAGCGACGTAACCTAGGTTATCGGCAGCATGACCATGCCTGTCGAGATCCGGTCATGTTTTTGGTGTTGGGCCTGGGCCTCTTAGGCCTTCGTCCTAACGTTTGTGTTATCGATTGTTTTTTTGATCCGGCAGCTGTGCATCCGCGGCGTCCCAATGTGGCAGCGTGGCTTGCAAGCGCAGTGGCTTTCTTCTGCCAGCAGAACCAGCCGATGGAATCTTCCAGTGCAGCTGCTGCACTAAGGGCACCAGCAGCAAACAATCCGAATGTTGGCGATCGATGTCAAACCGGCAGGAACAGCAGTAGCCAGGGCAGCTGGCAGGCAACCTGCCGAACGCAATCGCACTTTCGAAGCTTGTGACATGTTCACACTGAGCCTCTTCATTTTCTGGTTGTGCGTTTTAAGTCTGACTCCGTTTTTCGGATTTGGCATTTTTGTTTGTGGATTGGGGCTTCCGGACACGTGCGATTGACCAAATGACCAAACTTTTTTCTCGTCCGGTTGCGACGTTTTCGCAGTGAGTGCTCTAATTTTTGGTTGCACGTTTTTTTGACGGACACCTTAGTTTCCGGATGGGCGCTTTCTGTTTCGGGGTTTGAGCCTTCGGACGCGAATGTTGGACAGATTGTCTTGTTTGTTTTTTTTGAGTCCGTTGATATTTCTGACTCGGGTCTGCGCGTTTTGTGAAAATGCCGGGCGGGTGCGTTTTCTGATTCATTCTTGTCGTTTTCTGATTGGAGCTCTTCGTTTACTGCCCACGTGGACGATCGGTCCACTCCGCCTCGTCGAGCTGCGCCGCGGCGCCAGCTCGCAAGCTCGCCTACGAGCTCGCGCAGCAGGCGGTCCACCACGTCCGGGTAGCGATGGCGCAAAACTTCCGCACATGCGTGCACATGCCGCCCAGTAAGCCGCCGCGAAACTCGTTCGCCCGTGAGGAGGCCTACGCCCCCTTTTGGTGGAACTCGATGTCGCACGCGAGCCCAGTCGTCGTGCCTCTCCAGTGCTCAAGGACCAAACTGCCGTGTCGTGGGCTTGCGCATTCGGCCGTATGTGTGTTGGGGTGACATTGCAGAGGTGCTGCGGCCGGGGCGCCGCTCAGTAAGCAAAAAACAGGCAACAGCTACGCACATTGCAGGAGCTGCGACGAACACGGGATGGCCGATGGGCACGCCCAGCGCAACAAACCCGCGCAGGTCGCTAAACGTCCGAGAGCGGCGATTCTTGGGGGAGCTGGCCCTTGCCTCACGGTAGACCGCGTCTTGCCAAGGTTGGCAGCGATGCCCGCCCCTTGCTCGTTCTTGCCGGTAACGACCTCAAGGAGGTGCCCTGCCCGCTGCGACGTCGTGACCATGTACAGGTCGTCCAAAAACGCTGAGAGCTGTTCGCTAGGCCATAGCGACGTGCTCGCAGGGACGAGGGAGTCGTGGCGCTATCCTGAACAAGCTGCGTTCCACAGTCCCGGAACAGCCGCCTTGCGGGCCAGGTACGTACGTCATGGACCGAGTGGCACAACAGAATGCTCCACCAGCTCCTCCCACTGCACGGTTTGCTTCTGCACGGTGATCTGATGATTCGTCGAGGACATCATGTACCCCCCCTAACCTCTATCCTTTAACCTCTGTCGGATACATGCTGGTTAAGGGATAGAGTTTGCCAGGGTCCACGCGATCTATCTATCTAACCACCCCCCCCCCAAACTTAAAATTGCAGGGGAGCCCGTCTATCTATCTATCTAACCACCCCCCCCCCCCCCGCCGGCTTAAAGTTAAAAGGAGCCTGGTCAATCTATCTATCTATCTAACCCCCCCCCCCCCTGGTTTTCGGGAGCTCGTCTATCCATCTATCCACCTCGCCCCCTCCCCCTCCCCTTGGCTACAGGAGCCCGTCTATCTATCTATCTATCTATCTATCTAACCCCCCCCGCAGTTCCCCAATCTCCCAGCCGCCCGTCTGTCTATCCCCCCCCCCCCGCTGCGGGTCGCCCAACCTCCCAGCCGCCCGTCTATCTATCTAACCCTCACTATCTATCTAACCACCCCCTCCCCCCCGGCCTAAAATTTTATCTATCTATTTCCCCCCTTCGCAAACTCGTGAGTCTGAGAAAGTCTGAGGAAACAGTGCGTGCCTGCAAAACCTCACGATTTTGTTGGATTTTTGTGGTGATGTGGTCAGCGCTCTAAAGCACGTGACATTGCTGCCGGCAGTCGGGCAGGCGTACGAAACCATAGGTTTTGGGTTGCGCCGGATAACTGGCTGGATAGGCGAATGGGTTTGTAGCTCGTGTGGCCGCACTTTTAGAAAAAACGATGCGTTGTTGCGGCCCGCAGCATTGCCGGGGTGCACGGGATCCGGGGCTCTCAGATCTGGAGCCACGCATTTTTCGATGCGTTGATGCAGAAGTGGTGCAGACGTGCGAGCTACCAGGAGTTGTTGGCGCTGCATGTGTGACAGGCTGCTGTCGGGAGCACGGTGCCCGTCCGAGGCGTTGCGGTCGTTCCACTCGTGGGCGGGATGAGCACCTGACAAAGGCATGCGCCCTTGCGGCATGTGTTCTGGCGTCCCTGGATTTCTGTCAACTGCCGGCTCATGTCCGTGACTCCGTGCAAGGGTTGCGTGCGTTAGCTGCTAGCGGCTAGCGCAGCTGGCCAAAAAATGCGAGCTCTTTTCGTCGTCACCGCCAACGCACGGGAGCCGACCAATGTGAGTGTGCCGCGCTGAAGGTGCAACCGGCACAGACGCTCGTGCCACTTAAGTTACCGTTGGGTGAGTTGTAGGCATGCTATTTTTGCAACCAGCACAGGCGAAACGGAGGAGGCGTCCCACTGTGTGTATGAGGCCGCGACACGCTCATGCCGACGACAGCGATGCCAGGCGCGTGCACTCCTGCAGGCCACTTGCTGAAAACTGTTTTTGCCCTTTTCATCATCAATGGCCCATATGCGGTGGGGGCTGACGGGCAGGTCGTACCACAACAGTGGCTGGCCCACACCACTGCGACCGGGTGTGCCTGCAGGCGACCGCAGACGGCTCGATGTCGTCGTAGTGTCGTCGTGTACGGCGCCGCGCCCCGGAGCTCTGTGCTGCGACGCCACGCTGGTCTCACCTTTGACATGGGGTGGGCAGCCGCAGCCCGGCACAGAAACCGATGGGGCCGTGCTGCGAGTGGCAGATCGCCGCAAGCTGGCAGCCTACCCGGAGCTCGGCCGCGGGACCCCCGGTGGCTGGTGGTGCCTGGGTCGGAGGTTGGGGGCCGCTGGAACGGTGATGCCCAACGTATCGTCCGGGACGTGCTCCGCGTGCGAGCGCAGCGTGCGCCACCTGCACTCCGGTCAGCAACGAGCGCAGGCTGGTCGTGCCGTCGTTGATTTTTTGTCGTCACGAACACACATGTTGCAGGCGCCTAGTTGCCTAGCTAGGGGTCTGTTGCATTTGTCGCCCTCAGGTGCGGAGGGATGGCAGGCTTGGGCCAATTGGGGCCGCGAGCTCCAGCACCCGCTCCAGGGGCGGGCCTGCGTGCTGGCTGGGGTGAAGTGGGGCCGGCTACGCACAACCAAGGGTTGTGCTTGTGACCGCGTGCTGCACGGCTACTCCGAGAATCCTCCGCCACAATACGCGGGTGACGCTGGCAGGATTGGCAAGGTGTTTGTCCAAGATGCCCAACAATGCCCAACACGCTGCGTTCCAGTCTTCCACGGCACGACGCAGTCCCAAGCTTCCGAGCTTCAACGGCAGCGCAGCGCGTGTGCTACCGAGCTTGTTAATGCGCAATGGGACATCATTGGCCAGGAGCTCAGCTAGGCAGTATGCAAATTCGTCCGTCCGGGACGGTGCCAACAAGCGAGGAGCACATGAGCACCACGCAGACTGAATGTCAGGCAAGCTGGGGATCCCGGGCCTGGAAGCAGACGTGTGCAACACGAGCTAAAAACCTCAACGTCGCAATCCAAGCGCCGCCAAACACGACGGCCTGGCACGGCGTTTTCACCAGTGGCGGCGTTGCAAGGACAACGTTTGCTGGTGCAGTTAGCGTTGCAAAAGTTAGTAAAACAAGTGTTTGCAAACGAATTTCGATATGCAGTGTGCCGGCACACAGTGCAGCCACCCTCACGTGTCACAGCACCTCCGTCCGCAACAGGCAGCACGGACTGGTTGGATCGGGTCCTCATGCTCATCGGCATCGGAGACAGCTCGTGGCCAACATTGGCCAACCATATTTCAGAAACGAGGTCCGAGGCTAACCTATCCCCACCAAGTACTTGCAACAGATAATTCTGCTGGGGATGTGACCATCTGCATGTTACACTTGGAACAGCCAACCCCAACGACGCATTTAACATCGGTTATCATCGGGTCTACCAACTCAATTTGCGCGGCGTCTTGCAAAACCTGTCGCGCATCTGATGTGCTCATGTCAACCATGTTCAAATCGTGAAGACACAGTTCCTTCAATGTAGAATCCAAATGCTTGGTTAAACAAATTGCAGGGTTTGCGTGTCCAGGCACTTTGCCCACGTTCAGGGCTTTTTGGTGCACAAGCTCTTGAACAAACAGTGCTGCCACTTCGATGTGTCGCATGCGGCTGCCAGCGCCCAAACGCTTGGCTGTCTGCAACGCTGTGCTCGCATCTGCCCACAAACGAGGCACGCTCAGCTTCATGTTGAAATTTTCCTTTGCGAACTGCTTGATGAATATAATCTTTCGCGCCCCTCGGCTCAATGCTCTAGTTTCAGCTTCACTTGATGATGTAGTAGGTGTTCCAGGCTGTGTTTGTGGATGTGCTGTAACTGCGCTGCCCCCTACATTGATGATGGTACAATCTGTTGAGCGGCGAGTGTCAGCACACCCGGCCCAATCTGAGTCCGTGAAACCATCAAGGGTCAGAACTCCAGATGACAAACTTTCAGGGTTCAAGGTGGTGACCCTTGCAAGGTCTGGTTTGTGCAGCAAGTACCGTGCTAACGTGGTGAGGTTGCTCCAATCCACCTCACGCGGATCACGCATGTGACGAGCAAGTTCCTTCACTTCGAACCGTATGTCTCTACGATCGATGCGCAAATAAATGAAGGAACCAACGCACTTGGGGAACAGTTCCGCGCGGCGTGCATCCATGTTTTCTTCTGTGTGAGGGATGCGATGTCCTGCGACTTTCGATGTCTTTGCCTTCCAAAGGTCGAGGAGTGTCAAAACATTGTCGCGATGCTTGTTGTCGGGCAGCGTGAAAAACGCATCTGCTAAAACATTCACCTTGGTGCCTGGCCTTTCGATATCCCCATTCTTCATGTCAAGGTATTTCCCAAACCGTTTTTGGATTGGAGGAAATTGAGATCTGCATCGGACGCGCCCATGCGTACATCATCAACGTGATGCAGCAATGTCGCATCTGTTGTGCTGCAGGTGTAAACGGTAGGGTCACGCTTGCCACGCACAAAATGGTAACCATGCGACACCAGTTTGTCAGCGCGACGACTTTCTCGAACTCTTGACGATAGTTGCCGCCCGCAGGCCTTCTGCCGTACAAATTGCCATCGAGCTGCAGGACGACGTGTTTGCACAAGTCCGCATGCATCGTGAGCTGCTAACCACGCGTGAAAATGCTGGACGTACTCAGGCGGGTTGCCGTTGCTGTCACCCGGGTCGGTGCCCAACAAATATGCGCAGCGAACATCTCCGGAGCGTGAATGCCAGCCGTTTTGGAGGCATTTTAGCTCCAGAAGAACATGTGATTCTTCATACGGAGTTGGGGCGAATGTGTTGATTTCTTCGGCAAGTTCCTCTTTTGAATACCGCTTCTTGATGTCTGCACAAGTGAAACGCGAACGATATGCACCGCGCGTGATTTCATCAACCCACTTGAAGTTGAAGAGTTTGCATTTGTGCGGAATTGCGGGTTTGAGTTTCGGTGTTGCAAACTGCTTTTCCACAAGGGTCGCCATCTGCACATCCCTGGCTTCCTCCACTTCGCGCGGATCCCACTGAGTGTGCCTCGCTGGATGTTGCAGCCTCGCTGCTTTCCGGAGCAGGGCGCTTTTCCAGCACAACAGGTGCAGGCAATGGAACAGCATTGATGCCAGTAGGGCTTGCTTGAACACGTGGGATGGGTGCAGCACCAGCTCTCCGGAAAGGGGAAGTTGGACTTGGCGCTTCCAGTTGAAACGGCGACGGCGGTGTGACTCATTGGGGTCTGGCACAACCACATCAGGAGGAACGGGCATCGCGTCTTTTGAAACAGCCGGCGGCTCAACGCTCAGAGGCGGTTGGCTTGCTTCCGACACAGGGGGGGCAGGCAATGCCACAATTTGGCTGCTTTCCGTGCGTACCTTTGTTCGCTTGCCTGCGGGCGCCCAGGGCAAACCTGCATTGAGGTAAGCTACGTCATGCTGATCTGCCAGCAGCAGACGTCTGACCGAGCGCACAGTGATTGCACCAGCATCCGTCAACACAACGGCGGAATCATCAACCTCTAACCGACCAACAAACAACCCCTTAAACCACCGAGGTTTGGCTTTGCTCAGGGACTTGGTGTCCGGAAGCTTGCACAAAACGACCTCCCCAAATTCGACGATGGGGGTGGCGTAGTCACGCCCAGACACGATGCGAAACGGTGTCATGTTGTCGGCCTGCACATGGAATCTGGCCCAAACGAAAGCAACCCAACGGCAAAGCCATGGGATCACGGGATGGTTGATGTCCAGCGGTTCGGCAGGATTTGGGTATGTTTCGTTCAAGGCACTGAGCCACGTGCGCAGCATGCCTGCCATAAGGCGGTTTGCGTTCTCAGTGCCACCTTGGCTGGCATGGCTGTACCGCAGGGCCGCTCGCACTTGGACATGATCGTGTCCCAGTTCTTTTTGGACTTGATCGACGACAGTGCGCAATGCTGATTCTTGGTTGTGCTGCCCCTTCGGGTACCCCAAACGTCTAACCCAAGAAGTTAATGCACGCACCGTGTACGCTTCTACCCCATTGTGAGGCACGAATGCCATCATGGGCCATCCGGAAGACAAGTCCGTTCCTGTGAGGACTGTGGCCTTTTTGCTTTCTTCTTCAACAAGCTGCCCGTCGCGACCGAAGAATAGATCATCGACCTGTAGTACGGGAATTTGGGGATCCTCGTGCTTGTTTTTGCGCTTGTGCTGGGAATCAGCAGCCTTCCCGGCTACGCAATGCGGGCACCACGATGCAAAGTCGGCATGAGTTAAATTGTGGCGAGAATGCTGCTCGTCGGATGGGGCATCCGGCATCGGAAGACCTGCTGGCTGCGGTGGCGCATGTTCCCTGCCACACTCCACATCTGCATTCTCGAGAGCATCGGGCTCGGACGTGCCGGCGCCTGCATCGGAACCTGGCTCAGTGGGAGAGTAATGCATGGGACTGGGGCTCTCATCCCCATCGTTTCCAGCCGCAACGAACTCTGTTGTACCATTCCCGGGGGACCTGTTTTCATACGGCAAGTAAAACCTGGCACCGAATCTTGGCAAAATGATGGTATGACCATCTGGGGTATCTATGTGCGCTGGCTTGCCAGAAGATGTCCGATAAAAGTGGAGGTCGCAATCAGCGTCATCCAAGATTCGGCAAAAGGCCATGACCGGCTCTGTGGCATCAGTGACACCCATTCGAAAAGAAGCTGGAGTTGCGATAGGCTCGCCACAGCAATCCGTCACGGGAATGGCCGTGGGGGCGGACAGTTCACCCTTGTGTCGAATGGGCGTGCCATTGATGGCCCACTGATGGCCCACAGTTCCTTTTGCCGTGTGGCGTCGACCGTTGCATCAGGGAAACACTGATCACTTGCGCAGCTGGTCGTGGCACCGGAATCAAGAAGGACGTACTTGGTGGAGGATGTTGCGGCAACCTGTTCAGTGACCTCAACAGCCTGAGCCGGAGTATCGCTGATGACAAACAGCATTTCTTGGATGGCGCCGTGACCTTTGCGGCCCTGAGAGTGCCCTGACGGCATGGACGGGTTAGCAAATGAACGAAGCGCATCAAGCTGTGTTTGCAGCGTGGAAATGGCGGCCGACAAGTTCTTGTCTGGCACGGCTGCATCCACGGCAGCTTCGGTACTGGGCTGCTGTGCTGAGGCGCGCTTGTTGGTTTTGCCATCCCCCTTCGGGTTGGCACGGGCATTGAAGAAACAAGCGTCAGTGGTGTGATTCTTCAGATTTGCCGCTGGGGTCACCCTTGCGATTGTTTTTTGACTTACCATCACCTTTCGCCGGGGAACCTCTTGACCCTTTATCTGGATTACCTTTCTTGCCACCTTTACCGCCTTTAGCCTCTTTCGACTGCTCCTATCTCCATGGGTGCTGGCCCAGAGTATGGAGCTGATGATGCAGAAGCGGGTACACACACACACACACTCACTCACTCACTCACTGACTGACTGACTGACTGACTGACTGACTGAGCCCCTGCTTCCTAAACGGAAGGGATCTTTTTGACATAGCTTGACTTTGTTCAGATTAAATCTTATAGGGGGTTGGAGTGGGTTGAGGTGTATATGAACGGGAGTCCACCAAACGGAGTCGCCATACATTTGTACAACCCGGGACCTGTTGAGCATTGAAAGATCGCGGACTAAGACAACGGAAGCCAACAACAAATGGGTTCCTGGCAGGGGGCGGCTGTCTATTCTCCTGTAGAGTCCCTGTTGACGCCGCAACCCTCCTGTCCAAAGCGCTCGTTGCAAGCCCCCGACTACTCGAGACGAGGGGCTACTAGCTGTGTGCCCTTCACCACGCGCGGGCACTTCGAGCATGCACTTGTGACTCGAGGGATGACCAAGAGCTGCCGCTACGGGAGTTGCTGGCCAAACATGCGGGGCATCCTGACTGAGACCTGCCAGGATGCAAAGGGAAGATGATGCGAAAACAAAGGTGAACCATGTGCATTTCAATCCGTTTCGACGTCCACGAGCGGATGCCATTTCGGCTTAAAGCGTGCAGCAGCCCGTCCAACGGGATGCCCAAGACAGAGCTTTGCATGCATTGTTGTGCTCAGCGGTTGCATCCTTTGTTGATGTCCTGGCATTGTGTCGGGACACGCACGCCATCTCACACAACTGAGGAGGATGGGTGCCGGTATTGCCTACTGCTGCAATTCCACATCCGACACTTGAAAGGTGATGGTTCGCCCTTCAGGGTTAGTCTTTAATTACATCGAATTACCAACTCGCGACATGACATTCTTTTCGGGGCACTATTGGAGTGTTCCAAGTTTCAAACCTGTTCGTGTATGCTTTGTGGGTGGTTCCCATCCATTGAATTGTCTCAGGAATCGGCTGAGCTCAAGGTCAGCTCATCCGCCTTGGCGAGCCTGGGTGGCAAGATGTTGTGTGCAAGGGGAAGACAAAGGGCCACATGTCTGGAACGTGTTAAACCAAAGGATCTTGGAGTTATATGTGTGCCGAGGAATGGCGATGTCGTTTCAGCTTCGTCATTCAGCCGCAAGCTATTGTTCGTGCACTCAACAATGTTGAGAAACCGGCCGTGCCACCTGGTTTTGAGAAACAGTCTTGGACACCGCCTCACTAAGGATGGTTGTTGTGGATGCCTTTGTCTTACTTGCATGAAGGTATTGCAGTCTATAGGTCTGCAATGCCTGCACGTGTGTTTCCAAACTGTTTGAGGCGAAAGAATACAGTGCTCGGTATTCTGCACGAGCAGCCGCTCAAAGAAGGATGGCAAGATCGCCCACAAAGGCGGCTCTCATCCCATGTAGATTTCAGAATCCAGTCCATTTGTTGCTCAGGCGACGGACACAACGCCAGTGGCAATGGATGATCTTCCCATTTGCCCTCTGCACGGTGTGACCTTGGCCTTCATGCAGGCTGTTGGACAGCGGATATATGTCTCCTGTGCTTTGGTATGCCTGCGCATGGAAGGAGTTCGGCGAGCAACACAAATCCAAGGTGCCACGACACACTAAGCTAACCCATGCTCTGAGTCAGCTACAATGGTGCCTCGAAGGTGAGCGAGTCTGATTTTTCTATAGGCCAGCGGCAAGCTCTGCAACACAAGCAATGCAGGCAAAGGTTTGATTTGCATGCAAAAAAACGTTCAGATGTGTCAGGTGGCTTGTGCTTCAAAATCATCAAGCCGATGACCATGTTCAAGGGTGGCAAGTATCCAAGCTGCGATTTTGTGTTCGATGCTTGATTTCTGTTCTCTCTATATAAGGGTTTGTGATATTAAGGGTACCTAATTGGGGTCCTCATCATAGGGGATCCTATTATGTGGGGGTCCATAGTAGAGGCCCCTTTTTGTCGTAAACCCGCATTTATCCGGAACTGGCATTTGAAGCAAAGGTTGTGCTTATCTGCGGATGAAGCCGACGAGCTTCTGTCTTATGCGGAGGCATCACCCCGCTTTCCCACACTATGCACGCTTCTGGCCTCTGGCCAGATGCAGACACAGAAGTCAGTGCTTGCCACTTCAGCGATGGTGTTTGTGCAAGACATTCCGAACCCTTGCATGTCGACATGTCGTTGTATTTCAGCATTTGTCATGGGCAAATCTTCGGATGGCAGGTTGGCTTTCAGCAGGACCTGAAGGATCGATGCAAACAGCCGGCTTTCGTAACTATGGCCATTTAGCTGCAATTTGTGCCGCGAGATTTCGATTCTTAACTAGTGGGGCGGTTGTTATCCAGCTGATTGCCAGAAACGTACCTTTGCCTTTCGGACCAAGGCACACCATTTTGTTTCACATGCTTGGAGGCTACGGGGCAGACAAGTGCCAGGCACATTGGCCATCCGTCCATTTCATGGCAGGTACAATTATTCGACATTTTTAGATGCGCTCGCCACTTGGGATGCGCGGACAGGCACGAAGTGTGCTTTTCGTTCTGAAACAAGTCCCTCGCATGACAACAAGAGATACAAGAGGCAAAGATCTCACCACATACTTTTGGGTGGACGCATTCGTGAGGGGCCCAGCCTGCGTCATGACTTCGCAAAACAAGCGATGCCTGCATGTCTCTACAAAGGTGGTCAATCAGCACATTGCTGACTCATATCCGATGGAATGGTGGTCCACACGTTTTGCACAAGCTGTAGGCCGGTTGACTCTTGCAATATCTTGCAATGCTGTGTGTACATGGGGGGAGGAAACATTCGACTCTGTCAGTGCTCAGTAGAATTTCCGAACTTGGCCGCCCGGTTCAAAAGCACTCGAACACAATGGAGCAGAAGGGGCTGCAAAAGCCGCTGCAAGGAATTCGCGCATTCAAACCGATGATTTTCGAAATGTCTTACTCATGCAGCGGCCCCAGCTCAGGACCTGAAACCGTTGCCTGGGCGTGCCAAAGCTCATAGGAATTAACCACGCGGCGTCGCATGATGCCGCAAGGAACCATCTTCATCGGGAGCCGCAGGGCATGTGAAACTTTCCATCCAAACTGAATGGACAATGTGCCAAGGCATGACTCCGAGATGTGGCAGATGTGTTCCGTGTCTTGTTTCGGAAGCCTTGCTGGAACAAGGCGAAGCCGTCCGCTGCAAAGCGAAGCCGTCTGCTCTCGCTCCGAGAAGAAGCTTAATGAAACTCAAGTGATGCGGTACGCTTCTCTCAGCCTGACTTGCTGGGCAAATGCCGGGTAGAAACAACGGACTCAGTCAAGGGCCTGCAAGGCACCCGTAAAGCACATTGGTAGTTCTGCTTTAAGGGAGGGTGGGGGGGGGGGGAGGGGGGAATGGGTAAATGCCATGTGGGGGCGGGCGAACCTACCCCCAAAGCCAAGAAATTGGAGAACATGAAATGCAGGCTGGCTTGTGTATCTTGTGTTCCGGGGCTTCGTGTATCCATTTGGGGTGAGGCTGAGGGTCTAGGGTTCTAGCTGACATCTGCAGTTCTTCAAGAAATTCAGAAAGGCCAGGGCTTCATTCAATTAGCGTCATCTCGTATGCTATCTTCTTAGGTAGGTTAGAACAAGGGAACGCGGACGCCGCAGAGAAAGCTCGGCTTTCAAAAACTGTTGATTCGTGCAAAGCCGACCACCAAAAAAGATCAGGCTTCACCAAAAATCCGCGAGGCCAAAAGTACAAAATAGGGGGGCGTGCAAGGAAGATGGGCGTCGGTTCTGCTCAACGATGTTTGCTCTCTTTCTTGCCTTTTTGCTGATAGTCTCTGTTGGTCGTTTGTGTGTTTTCACAGCATGAATCCGTGGACTCTGTGCCAATTCTATTGCCACGTCCGAAATCCACCCAAAGGTTTCTCGTGGTTCAAGTAATTCGGACAAACCATGGCATGTAGGAGTCCATCTGCCTAACAAGCCTGGCCTTCACCATCACCACTTCCTGTCGCGAGGGCATGGAGCAGGGATGGTTGAAGATCTTTTTGAGTGGGAGGGCGCAACGCTGGCAAGACAGAATCTTGTTCGACATGCGACAGCTGAGGGCATTCCAGCTTGCTCGGAATGCTTGTCCAGCTTCAAATCCTTTGCCGTTTCTGCGCACACTCACAAAAGCAACTTGGGGATTCGAACAGTCTGGGCGGGGCTCAGTCTTCTGAGTTTCCCTCGACGTCTGGACACGGGGTCCCTCTGGCTCAGCCAAAAGTGCTTTCGTCCCAAGCCATCCCGCTCATGGCCTGAAACATTGAAGGTGATGTTGGCAGCACCATCCTTGTCTCCATGCCCTGGGAGGCTGGGGCTGATGGCCGCAGCACATTTCAGGGAAAACTGTTGCTTCGCCTCGCTTCGCCTTGAAGGACCCAACTCCGCTGAAACGCGTTTGGGTGATCTGGGAGATTTTCTGCGCGTACCAGACGGGTGCCAGATTTGACATTGCTATGCAGCTGACCCAGATGCACAGCTTCGTGTGAGTGGTGGACCATTGCGGATGACCCCAAGTGACAGTTCCCCAGAATCCGAGGCCCAAGAAGGAGCTGGAAGGCTTCAGGGCAGAGCCTTGCCCGAGTGGTGTGCGATCTGTGAGGAATATAGGAACACGTCTGAAGCCTAGGCACTGATCACGTCCTTCACCAAAGTGCAGACTGCCTTGAGCAAAGTGGACGTGGAGCTCAGCAGTGCGTTTCACAAGAGCCATCAGGACAGGCAATGGGCAGCTAGTGCCACAGGTAGTGCCCACAGCAGCAGCACCATGCCGCGGCGCATGCTGCGGCGCATGCAAGCTCTATGAAGCTCAATGAAGCTCAATGAAGCTGAAGCTCCCAAGCATTTCCTTCCTTTTTCTCTTCAAGCAGGATATGGTTCACGATGAGATCAGACGGACGATAGGCCCCAGGGATGCAGATTGAGTGTTTAGGGGGGGGGCCGCTATCATTTTGGATTCGCAGGCTTTACCAAGCTCAACGAGATGGTTCAGCTGCGGATGACGCGCTGGCTCATCGGTATGGCAAGTCGGGAGCACGAGCCTCAGCAGTCGATGGGTGCTGTTGGCAGAAACTCGAAAGGAATTCTCAGCAAGGCTGCAGAGCATGAAAGAGAATGCCAGCCCAGAAAACTGGAAAGATCGGATGGGTCTCCAGGACGAACTTGGAGCATGGTGTTGCCTCTCTTGCTACGTTTGCTGACCTGTCCCTTGACACACGCAGGATAATCTGGCCCGCATGCTGCGAGAAAGTGGCAATTTCTCTGGTGCCGAGTTTTACTTCAAGGATGTGGGCGGAGGATGTTGCGTGTGAGATTCGCTAAATGCGTGGAACGAGCTGCAGGAGCTGCTGACAGAAGTTGAGAAGACGCAGGGCAAGGATCATGTCATTCACCTTGTTTAGTCGCAAAGAGTCCCTGCAGAGATTTGCTGCGTGACAACTGCTTGTGCGTGCTGGCACGCTTGTTAGCAAGAGTTTTCGGTTCTCTGGACTGGTGGCACGTAAGGTTATGACAATGAGTGCCCTGAACCAGCTAGCAGTTGCTGCCTCAGTACGTCCGGGGGAACACCTAGCAAATCTAGCACATGGGCCAAAGCAACATATAGCACGTAAGCAATTGCCTTCGTGTCACGGCTGGCGAAGGTCACCTTGCAGAAGGCGAATCACATAGATGAGGCCATTGCCTTCAGTGAGCAACGAGGTTTTCAGACTCTATCCCTGACCCCCTCCCCTCCCACATCTTGCTTAGGTAGTTTTCAGGACCTACTGATTGCACCACATGTGGTCGTGACTGTCATTGCGTTGCTTTCAGGATGCAAGGAGCGTTTATGCTTTGTGGTTGTCTGTACAAACACACCGGCAGTCGGGCGTCGGTGTTGATGCCAGGCCAGGGATCGGCATCGAGACTGCTTGCAGCGCCGTCGTCGAATTCTTGGGGAAAACCATGAGGCACCGGTGCAGTGCATCCACTGCTTTTGTGAGGCAAATGGCGACATGTAGGCTGTAAGCTGTGTCATGGACCATGACAACATGTAGGAAACTCTGCAGAGTGTCTCCAACTTGGCCGTGCTGCTCAGCTTACACAGGCCACGACTATGGAAGGGCGGGCTGTCATGAATGTT
>CAJNDS010000565.1:0-112169 GCA_905221605.1 Symbiodinium natans | reverse complement strand
CTGTGCTGTGAGGTGGACGATGTAACGCGTCCAAATATGGTGAATCCTGTGGCTATTTCTCCTTCGGCAGGTCCTGCTTTGGCTTTTGGGATGCGGAGGGCTTTGCGGAGGTTGGTGTTGCAAAATCCAAGTTGAAGGTTGTCGGGTGCGTTGTCCTGGTGGAATCCGTTGAACCCACGATGGGGTAGGTATGCTTTGTTGTAGGAGAGGTTGTCGTCATCCCAGTTGGTGCGCTCCCAGTTCGTGGGTCTGACGAAGCCCTCGCGCAAGATGTGCCATAGGCCTGCCTCGTCGGTGGCGTGTGACCAGTATGTCTTGTAGACGCCCTTGTGTGTGGGAGGTGATGGACTATTTGCATCGTGTGCGTGAGGTGGTGGCTTGGTGGTGCGTAGTGGTATGACGAGGACCTGCACCAGTGGATAATCAGTCGTGTCCTGCTTGTTGCTGTAGGGGTCGATGTTGATGAGCTGAGGGTGGATCACCGTGTCCGTGGTGGGGTGAGTTCTGAATTTGCCGAGGAAGGGTGTGATCTTGTAGTGGGAGCATGCGAAGGATCTTGCCACTTGGCGGATGGCCATCTGTGCTGGGTTGGAAAGCCATAGTGGTTGTCCGTGGGTGAGGTCGGCGATGTCGTGCATGATGTCGTTCATGTATCGGTTGCCTAGGCTTGAAGGGTCCATGGGCGGTGGTGGGTCCTGTTGGTGGTACATCTCGGACACACACGCGAGCCTGTAGGGATCTGCCACGGCGTCTTGGTAGAGCTGCTTCATGCGTCGACGTTCTTCGGGCTTGAAGTCTGGCCTTGCATTGTGTGACGTAGCCCTGGACGCTTCTGAGGGTGCCTGGGGTGGTCTGGATGAAGAACCAGGTGTATCTCTGTGGGTCGCCGTGCAGGGATAAGAACGACGGGTGTGTTTCTGCGCCTGGTGCTGCTTGGGGAGGGGCTGTGTTGGGATGGTGTTGGTTCTGATGCACGGTGATGACGATCTGGAGAAGAGCGCCTTCTCGATGTTCGGAATCTGGCCTTTTCCGAATGTCCACGTGTAGATCTCGATCTGCTTCGACTGTATGGCCGGCTAGTTTTGCCCGTCTTGTTGGGGTCGCTGGGTACGGGGCGGTGGGGTGATTGGGGAATGTGTGTGTGCCGCGTGGATCTGGTGCTCCTGGGATAGGCTGGACTGGGCTCATAGGTGGTTCTGCTGCGACTTCTGGTGTGGTGTGTGGCGAAGGACTCTGCTCTGTGTTGGTCACCAGGATGTTGGGATTGCGTCGGGGTGACTCTGGCATGGTTCTGAAGTAGCGGTGCCACGACTTTCTCAAGCATGCCTGTGATGCACGTGAACATCTCCGTCATCTGGGACTGTGTTGTCGGTGGCGTAGATTGAGAGGGTGGTTCTGGGGCTTGACGAGGTTGTTGATGTTCTCCATGATGGATATGTTGGCCTCGTTGATGGTCATCTTGGTGTGTGTCCGACGTCTGGGCGAGTGCGAGTCGTTGATGTGTTGGAAACGGTCTGGACTGTGACGAAGGCTCCTGCCATGCTGCGTCTCGTTGCGGATCTCGTTGAGCATATACCTGGGTGGGGTCTTGCTGGACAATCTTGTTGACGTAGTTGGCCGTGTTGGGCTATATCTCGAGGTGCATAGGTGCCAGGGGTAATTATTAGGGAGGTAGGATAGGTTCCCTCTCGGACTGGAGGATTGAGCTCTGCTTGCGCGAACATGGGATGGTCTGCTCTTTGTTGAACATTCGTTTGTGGCTGAAGATGGTGCGCTGGCAGAGGTGTGGCTTGATTCCATTCTGGTCGACCCTGCGGAGTGCATTGTTGTTGATGATGGTGTGCAAGGTCTCGAGGATGGTGGTCTCGTCGTAGATCTTGGCCTTGATGATGTTGCTGACCGTGCTGAAGATACGGAGGTCGATCTGGGTTCTGCCGATGATATGGAGCATGAGGGTAGGCGAGGGGTTGTGGATGTGGTGGAGCTTGGCGTACTTCCGGGTGATCGTTGCGACCATGTGGTTGAGGACCGGCATGTTGGTGGTGAAGATGGATGTTCTGGTTGGTCATTGGCAAGTGTTGGCCTGTCGTTTGACTCGAAGGCGAGTATCCTGCTGCATCGTGACGACGATATGTCGGAGGACCGAACTGTATTTGATCCGAAAGCTGGCCTGGTGTTGGCCATTGTGGCCGCGAGGGTGCTGCATCCTGGTGGGGTGGCCGCTGGTGTTGGGAATGTACTCCTCCAGTTGGTGGATGTTGACTCCATCGAACTTGCCATCCTTGATCGTCTCCTGGGTAGTGTGCCGTCGGGTGTGGCGTCTCAGGAGGAGGAGGAGGATGTGCTTGATTGTCTAGTGGAGGAGGAGGAGGAGGAGGAGGAGGAGGCGGCTGCCGCTGCCAACTTTGTTGGTACCACTGGTAGCCGTCCATGGTGCGAGTCCGATGTAGCTGGGGTACGTGCTACACACTACTCTGACCTATCAAACCGTTACGGCAAAGACGTAGCAAAAAGAATGTTGCTAATCTCTCCGGATGCTGGATCACGACTAACAATCGAGGAACATACGGCACGCCGGCCGTCTTGCTGAGCATCGTTGGCACCCACATTAATGGGCCCGGCATGTTACTAGTGCATTGAAAACGATAGGACTTTTCATTCTCACTCGCCAGGTGAGCTCACATTTTTGGATTATCCTATGCGTCCGCACCGAAGTGAAGACTAACATAGGCAGCATGAACGCGTAGGAGCGAGGCTCCACCTACACCCGCGGCCCAAGGCAAGGGCGGGCTGGCTGTATAACACACTTTTTGTTTTAGTGTTCCACATATTCATGTAGTTGGAGATCTGCTGGAGAAGGACATGCTCAAGCAAGCTGCCGAGGCGAACGTCCAAGATGATGAAGTAGAAGGGTCACGAATGAGACTTTATATGAAATATCCTATCGTAAGCACGTACACATCACTCTTCAAATGCTCTGCTGCAATCAAAACATGCTCCATACTCGCTTGACATGCTCCCACAGCTGTGCTTATCACTCTCGGATGCTCCACAGTTCATGCTCGGATGCTCCACACTTCATGCTCACACGACTCTGCTCATCACGCTCAGATGCTCCACAGTTCACGCTCTGATATTCCCCGCTTCATGCTCACACAACTCTGCTCATCACGCTCAGATGCTCCACAATTCGTGCTTAGATGCTCCACACTCAAACATGCTCAGCACATGACATCAGTCGTTCCCACCATGCAAATGCCCTCTGCTCGCTAGACATGCTCACATAACTCTGCTCATCACGCTCAGATGCTTTTCTGCAAACTGAACTGCTCCACACATGCTGGCATTCATGTCATGCATTGCACTGCTCCGTCCCTCATGATGTGTTCCGAACCTTCCCGTCGTCATCGTTCATGTCCATGTATGCTCCATCAACATGCTCACACAACATGCTCACGCAATTCTGCTCAGCTGCTTTGCTATTCACAACACGCAAGCTAACAGCATCACGATCCACTCAAGCTTGATGGGCTCGAGATCTTCTGGGGTTTGGGGTATGTCATGCTCACGGCTCGAAGAATTCACCCACATGCCGAGCAAAATACGAAATCCACGTTGTAAACTGCGTTGCGGTTGAGGTAGAAGAACAACAGCGAGGACGGAACCAATGCACAGCTTGCGTTACAGGATGTCTAAGACGATCACGCAGGTACACAGTTGGACGTCTCCAACTGCTTCACCACGAACCATGGGCGTCTTTGTTAGCAGGAGACCCATGGCCGTGCTCCTAGCCCGCATGTACAGCGGTGTGCCACACACACACACACACGCACACACACACACACACACACACACACACACACACACACACACACACACACACACACACACACACACACACACACACACACACACACACACACACACACACACACACACACACACACACACACTTTTTGTTTTAGTGCTTCCACATAAACTGGTAGATGGAGATGCTCCGAAGGTAGAGATGCTCAAGCAAGAGGTAGTAGAGGAGCCCGAAAGTGATGAGGTAGAAGGGTCGCGAATGAAGGTTTATATGAAATATGCTATGAGGTACTTGAAATGTTCCTACAACTGTGCTCGTCACGCTCAGATGCTCTGCAAGTCATGCTCTGATGCTCCACCACTCATGCTCAACCAAGCTTGCTCACCACGCTCAGAAGCTTGCTCATCACGCTCAGAAGCTCTACATTTCATGCTCTGATGCTCCACAAGTCATGCTCTCACAACTCTGCTCAGCACATTCAGATGCTCCATGATACAAACTTCATGCTCGCGCAACTCTGCTCATCGCGCTCCGATGCTTCACAGTGCATGCTCGTATGCTCTAACACTCATGTTCCGAACCTTCTCCATGCTCTCGTCCATGTTCATGCTCGCTCGCAGGACATGCTCCAACAACATGCTCAGAAGACATGCTCATGCATCACATTCCACTCAAGCTTGATGGGCTCGAGGTTTTCTGGGGTTTGGGGTATGTCATGCTCACGGCATCAAGAATTCACCCATGCTCAAATACCAAATGCCCAAAATGAAAATCTCGTTCTTGAAGGACTGGTTGAAGCAACAGCAATGATGCACCATACACAGCTTGCGTTACAGGACGTCTATAACCATCACTGCAGGTACGTCAACTCCGCGTCCGGAGTTGATTTCACCACCATTGGTCAGTGTCTTCGTTGGCAGGAGACTGACCAAGGTGCTCCTGCCCCCTGCTGAACATCATGTGCAGAAAACTTGTTAGATCGCAAATTCGTGCTTCTTTTCGCTCTCGTATGCAGTGCTTGTTGACGTTCCCGCATGTACAGCGGTGTGCCACACACACCCCTTTCGGGGCGACAAATGGATTGAGAGTATGGAATTCACACGTAGAGGTAGTCCAAGTCCACGAACTTTTCAGCTCTTTGTTTGGCTTGTTTGTGCGGTGCCGTTAGCAGGTGGATTTCCCATTGTCGCACTGTTCTGGAAGCAATCCTGCAAATTGGACAGGCGAGATATCTGTCCTCTGTTGGGTGGCATTTCATCTTCTTGACCTTCCCGTACTTGTGATGCTTCCGATGTCGATTGGGATTTGGACACGATCTGCTTCTGGGTGTATGGTAATCATCCCGTTTTTGGTACTTCAGGAGCATGTCTTGCACCCGCTTGGTGCTCTCCTCGTGACTCATCACATACTCGAAGTCCGCCCTGGTCTGGATGTAGCGGGAGTGGTACATGATCTCGTGGCTGGTCATGGGATCGTGTTGCCGATGTTGAGGAGGCGCGGGTAGCAAGGTGATGGGAACAGCTACTCTTTATGCAAAGCAGCTGCACATGACGATCACAAGGCAGCAAATCAAAGAAAATGTTACATCGACTTACGGCTCCAGTCTCTTTCGCTCAACAAATGATTCGGACACACTAGGATGACATTGCACAGACACTTGACGCTCAGCATCGAAGGTAGCCGTTTGACGCTTGTTCTGTGGTTCATCTGGTCGTGGAATAAACTGCGTCGAACACTGATTGTCAGACGTTTTGGCGCAATTGCACACTCTCTCAAAACTGAAAGATGCTCTGCATGCGTTAAGGTCTGCGTCGGTGGTGCATCTAAGCCGCATGTTCCTACTCAGCGCCCATAAGGTCTGATGTCAATGGGGGACGGGGTTGAGGATATTACGGTCTGCACGTCGAGCATGGTTTGAACAACATCTCAACCTCTGCCTTCTGGTAGGACTTGACGTCTTGCTCGGCTGAATTGATTATCTTACCGCATCCTTTGCGGTGATAGATGGTGCTCTTCTTGGTGACGAACACTACGTTGGGGTCCACTTCGTTGTTGAGGTTTGGGTGAGTGCGAGTGGACATCCCGGGTTTCGGGTCGAGGTCAATGGGTTTGTCACCATGGCAAAGAGGAGCGAAACCCTTGTAGTTGAGGAAGCGGGTGTTAGATGCCGATGCCGAGCTTGGGGTAGTGGCGCGTGTGGAGTCTGGATTGCCTTCTGTTTTGACCTTCTTGGACGCAGGGGAATCACGTTGCTCTTCAGGTTCTCCGAGGGGTCTGTGGCCGTGTTGGAGCCTTTGAACGTCGTTGCACATGATGGCGTTGGTGATGTGCTGTGCGGCTAGAGCTTTGTCATGGTCCGGTAGCCGGAGGTAGCATGTGGTGATGTCGTTGGGGTCCGATGCGGCCATGATGAGCCATGCCGCCATCACTTCATTGGACGCCATTGCGCTGTGATGAGGTCTGCGTGGTCACTGAGCTGTCTACTTCAGATGGGAAAGCAGTGGTGGGGGCAAGGGAAGGGGATCTTTTAGCTGTGTGGTCAGCAGTGGGTCTCAGGTCGGAGGACGTGGTCATTGTCTTAATGATCGGGATGGGTTGTGACTGGTGCTCCACTGTGTCCGAAGTCCGTTAGCCGCATGTAGTGGTAGTTGAGCAGGTATTCTCTGTTGTCGTTGAGCGCGTGGTGCATGATGTTCTGGATAGTTTGGTTGTGCTGCCGCATCCAATGTATCGTAGCTGTAGCAATGGGCTTGGGTCGCATCAGGATGGCCACCGCATCCTTGTAGTAGTTGATCATCAAGGTCGTGGCGAAGGTGCGATCACATTGGGCTTGTTGTTCCACTATGTCCCTGTGGTCATCTGAGTTGGTGAAGTTGTAGCTCTGTTGGCAGTACGACGCAATGTTCTTGAGGAGGGTGTACACTTCGCTGGGTGACATTCTGATGTTGAAATCGACTTCTTGGTGTACTTGCCACGTCCAAATCTGGTTGGTGATGGTGGTGTACTTGATGAAGTGCTGGAGATGTCGATGATGTAGAAATCGATGAGCGGCGCTGATGATCTTCCACGGTTGTAGAGGGAGGGTCGTAAGGAGCACGCCGTATATCTCGGATATGTCTGCGCCATCCGTCCATTGCGGATATGTGTCGGGAAACTCAACATGAGATTCGTGGTACATCGGAGGTTCGATGTCGCCGGGGTCCGTGTACGTGTGAAGCATCGCACGTTCCTGTTGTCGATCAATCGCTAAATGGAATGCGAACAGGTAGAAGTAGTTGAGTTGAGTCTGAATGATGTCGTCCAAAACTTGCGGGTCCGCGTGGAACAGATGTTCGGCTGATTCTCCTATGTGAGGATATGGTTGGTCCGGTTGACGGAAGCGGAGCATGCATCGAGCAAGGTGTGCCATGTCCAGCTGGATTCTGTGCTCATCCTCGTGGATTGTCCATTGTGGTTCTGGGGTGCACCGTAGACAATGGTGCATGTATCGAAGGTCGGGTCCTGCATTGTATAGTTTGTGGCACTGACCTTCGAATGCTTTGCACGTCCATCTCAACGCGTTGATTTCATGGAGCGGGAGGACCAGTCCTGTGATTTGAATGTGGTCTTCGCTGTTGATCTGCACGAAGGGTCCGTATGGTCCAGCTGGCGGTACATGTTGAGGAAGCCAGGCCACTGTGGTAGAAGCCGGAACTGTCAGTGCTCTAGCTGGACTCCACCGTAGAAGTTGTAGAGGTTGTGGATGTTGGTGCCGAAGCCTGGCAAGTTGCTCTCTCATGCGAGTTAGCTGGGCGTCACTGAAGTGGGACTCAAACTCGTGTCTTTTCAAGCCGATGTTGATTTCGTAGTGCCAGTACATGTACTCCAGGATCGTTGTGATGGACGTGTCCGGGATCATATTGCTCTGGCTAGATAAATGAGTGGTGGTACCGAGCTCTGAGCACCGGGGACGGGTGAGGTGGCTTGGGCTTACTCATGCACTGCGGATTGATCTCGCACAACTAGCAAGCATCTTTTTCATCGGACGAAACTGGTGCATTGGTTTAAATAATTGGGTGGGAGTAAATGGGAAAGGTCTGTCCATTGGTATTCATGCGCATCGGGGTGGTCCTGTAGTACGCGTTGGGCGGAAACTGGTAGTGCCAGAACTTGACGATGAAGTGGCAGTGCGTGTCAATCCAGAGCTCACTGAATGGTGGGCCTCCCTCTGTGTCCGCGAACTCCTCCTGCATGTCTTGCGCGAGTTGTTGCAAGTCGAAATCAACGCGGGATCCATTGTCGGTCATCTCTCTGGTTCTATGAGGGCATATGCCGTGTTGTTCCAGGCGTTTGAGAATGGTGGATACCTCGTCGTAGGTCATGAACTGTGTGTCCCCCTGGATGAACAAGTAGTACCAGGTGCGTATGGTGTTGTGGATGTTGAACATACGGATAATACGAAAATGTCTGGCGGGATCATTTTCACATAGTTGGGCGGCGAGGTACTCGATGGAGGATAACTCTGGCCAGGCTTGTTCATGCGATATGGCCTGGATGTAGTTGAGCATCATCAGGCATTGTATGTGACCAGTCTGGTACTCCTCTGTGACTTGGGGCGTGTGTTGGACATATAATCCCAGCATGCCGCGATGTGCGAAGTAGCACTCCTCGATAAAGAGGTCGCTGCGGTCCACGTGTCTATATGGGATTTGACTGACGGGTTGCGGCTCAAAGACGAGTTCCGTGCCACCCTTTGTCATCCGTTTGTTGCGCCACTGAAATGCCAACACGGCTGGCCACGTACATCTGTGGTCGTGCATGGGATAGATATGTTTTTGTGTTTCCGGTAGTATGCGCATATCCACCAGATGGCGGTAGAAGTCCCTGGGGAGCTCTTCATTGCGTACGAGGAACTTGAACGTAACGAAGTCAGGTTCTCCTTGTTTGATGGTTTGGATCGCATTGTTGACTTGTTTGCTAACGCATTTCAGGATTTGGCTTTGGTACATCTCCATGTAGAAGCCGTGAATGATCGTGGCGTTCAGGTTCGCGTACTGTACGACTGGTCGGGATCTTGCATGGTCCGCAAACTGAAATGGAAGAGGCAGACAATATCGATGGCGTAGTTGGGCTCGCAAAATCTGATGGGCGAAAACGGCTCCTTTGTGTAGTCGCTGTTGGCCTGCGGCCAGGGAGTCAGCTTCCGTGGGCAGGTCCTGCGTGACGCATCGATGTATCAAAGACTCTGGGTCGTCTTGTTGTGCGAGGGAATGCTGTAGATGAGGATGGGGGGAAAGGGTAGGGTCCACCAAGTGCAACATCGTGTTGTTCCTTTTTGCTCGTAGTGCTTGAAGGTGAAACTTCACTTCCTCGTCTGTCATGTGCCTGAGGTCCCTGGAGATGCCCTGGTCCATGAAGATGACTCTGTATTTCTTGCCGAGCTCCGGGAGTATCAGAGGGATGATTTGATCCATCTTGCTCTGCTATGTACAGTAACTGCTTGAAGGTCTCTCACCGCATGTCACATGCTATTTGCAGCTCAACATGGGAATGCGCTTTTCAACTACTCAACGGCATGCTGTTACATCATTACTTCTGCCCTTGTACCGGTATGCAGGTCGTGGAAAGGATGCATCACAGGCAAATCATGTCTCTGCTCAGTGGAATGCATACTCCGAAAGGCTGAACTGCGAACTTCTAAGTTTTCAGACTTCACAACGCACTGCAAACGGATCTTGTCCGCATTGGTCTACGGGTCTTCCATCCAGGGGTGGGTGGAATTGGGTCTTGCGTCTTCGAAGAGATCAGTCCACGGACAGGTCCGGCTCGGTGTAGCTGTTGTAGGTGGTCGTCGGGAACCGTTGAACCGGATTCCATTCTTGGCGTCTTTGCCAGAGCTCTTCTTCGTCTGAAATGGTGCCTACGTCTTCGAAGAGCGTGTGGCTGGAGAGCGGATGGTTGGGCTGCCGGTGGTCGTGCTCTGCGTGCAGTAGAGATGAGACTAGTCGTTTGTGTTGACGTAGCCACTCTGTCAGATTGTCACGTAGAGGTTGCATGGGGATAGCGCAGGTGGAGCCGTTGAAGTCGAGGATGGTGTAGTCTGGGCCGAAGATTTCTCTTGTGAAGCGCCATTCTGCGTGTCTGGGGCTGAAAAACTTGAGGACGTGTATCATCATGTGGATGTCGGCGCGTGAGAAGATATTGCAGAACAGGACTCGTTGTTCCTGGTGTGCCATTCCTGTAATTTGGTGTTGACGTAGAGGATGAGCTTGTGCACCCCGAGGATTTCAGGAGGGAGGTACTGCTGGTACTCCTCAACCGTGTGCTGTCGGGTGATCGCCAAGATCGCATTCCACTCCATGTCATCTTGAAGTTGGCGTTCTAGGTGCGAGGGGCGTGGGTTGGCTTTCTGGATGAAGATGACGCGTCCATCATGTAGCGATTTCGTGGTGGGAGCTGGCAGGTCTTCTAGGAACAACTTGTCACCAATCTGGAAACCTTTTCTGGCCATTGTGGCTATGCGGACCGTGGTCTCGTACCACTGCGAGGCAATCAGAGCTGTGTTAGCCGATTCATACTTGGAGAAGACGATCTGGGCGATGTGGGGTAGGCACAGTGCTGCACCGGGATGTGGGTGGTCATCTCGAAGAGGTTTTTCAACGTAGTGACCTTTGATGTGAGTCGGGATGCGGCGGATGATTCGCTGAATGTTGAGCTCATGCTTGGTTTTGTCACGTACCTCTTGGCCGAGAAATTTTGAAACCGGGGTCAGCATCTGATTTTGAGTTGGTAGTAGGCACACGAATGTGGCCGTCGTAGATGTGCTGGAGGAGATGTAGAGGTCCTGAAAGCCATGGAATGTCATCATCATGTTCTTGAGCGCTTGGTAGGTGATGGCATTCCTGATATTGATGTGCCAGCCTTCGTATGCTTTGAAGTACGACGGGTCGATGACTTTGTGTAGGGGTGCCTTCTCCGTGTAGTACGCTGGGGCCGTGTGGTACGTGTCGTCGAGGTAGTTGTACCGTTGGTAGAAGGGTTCCATGCTGTAGTGTGGATCTCTGCGCAGATGCTCCATTTCGAGTTCGTGCTCGTCCATGAAGATCACGTGGAGGGGACCGGTCAGGAAGTCCAGTATGTGGCTCCACATGTTGGGCTGGGGAAAGGGACGGGGTCGGGTTCGTGCCAAAAAACTGTGGTCATGTTCTCCCGTGTGATAGTGGAGGGATGAGGTCTGCCATGTGCAGGGGAGGGGGGGGGGAAAAGGGGACGGGGGAGGCGCTTAGGTCGGCATGGCTTCAACTCGCATCTTGCCAGTTAACGGCCTCTTTTGGATTCGCAAGAGGGCCTGTATGGCGCAGGTGTGTGATGCTGTGTGCAGTGGCGATCAGGAAGATCACAATGTTCTCGGCAATCACATCGTCGATTTCCACGGCATGTTTCTACTTCACCGCCGGGTACATCTCGTCTTCAGAGATTTGGGATCGTCGATCATCTTCTTCTTCAGGTGGTGGATGGTAGGGCATTGGTGAGTTATGTGGGGTGTCCTTCTTGGGTTCTGAGGGTTGTGCAGTTGGATCTGGCATTGGGCTATCCTCCTCGCGTCGGTGGATCGTGTGGTCGCCCTTGTACATGAAGCTTCTCTTGGTCTCCTTGTCGTAGTGCGTGTGATACTGCCAGCTGTTCTGGTGCCATGGGTGTTTCCAGAGCAGCTGGTGCTGGTGTGAATCTTCTTTGGCTTTTTTGCGTATCGCAGCGAGGCGAACGGCAAAGGGATGGGAATGAAGGGCTTGGGCGAAAATGTGATATGTTGTGTCATTCCACTGGGTGTGGGCCTTCCACTCTTTGCACTTTTCCGGGTCTTGGATGGCCTCCCATGTCGTCAAAACGGGTTGGTCCGCGAGCCAATCCGCGGCCACATGTGTGTGTGGATCGAGGTGTGCGAGGGAGATGTCCTGGAGCAGGTCCGAGGTGATGCCGTCGAACTCGAGGTGCAAGCGCGGGTCATCCGGTTGGTACTGTTGTCGTCTCTTCTTGGTTGCTTGTGGTGGTTCGTCTTGATGAGGTAGGTGTGCGGGTTGTGGTGTGGGCATGGAGATCTTGTCGAGGTGGTAGCCGAAGTTCTTGTGCCAATCTTGCAGGTGTCCCCAGATTGAGAGCGCCTCGCTGGTGGGGATCATGATGGGCGTGAAGGGATGGGGTGAGTTGCCGATTTTGGTGAGTTGTTCAAGTAGAAGTTGGGCGGTGTACCAGCGGATGGGGATGTGGATGTCGGGGAGTTCCAAGTAATCCTGGTCGTACGCGGCCTGCACTGCCTTGTTGAACGCCGTCTGGGTCAACCAACTCATGAGGTGGGGCGATCGGGGAAAGGTGAATGGGTGATGGTGCGAGTGTGGTTGATCTGAAAATGGTTTGGCTTCCGCAGTGTCACGCAATCTCACTCATGCTAGTGCCTACTGTTCCTACAGGTCCTGTCCACTTTCAATCGAGTCAAAAACTCAGTGTGCGGATTGACATGGTGCGTGCACTTCAGACCTCTCCGCGGAACAGGTTTTGTACTTATGATGCCGGCAGACATGTTGCGCTTGCCGAATCTCCGTCCGGCAGCGCCATCTCAAGACACACTTCGTCTTAAGGAATTGCATCTACCACCCTATGTCAGAGAACTCCGCTGATCTCACTATCATCATCGTCAACTTCCGATGGCTCGATTCATGCATCTCCGGCATAGGTGGACTGTGTGCGTGCCTTCTTTGGCACACCATCCCCCGCACGCGCAGTACAGTCGGCATCCGTAGTGCTGCCAGGTGGGATGACTGTGGACACGGGGCATGGGTTTGGGGCTGGGTCTGGGAGTAGGGTCCGTGGGCGCTGGTGGTGCGGGTCTGGGGTCATTGTCTCCTCGGTGCGATGATGCCGGATGTCTGGTCGACTGAGAATCATGTCGTGCCGGTCCCGGTGCCGTCGATGACGAGGCGCGCGATGTTCTTGGGGACTTGGGTTTAGCTTTGACTGCGATGGTCTTGGTGACGACTAGTTGGTTTTCTGCTTGCTGGAGGTCCTCAAAGGTGCGGCGGTAGTTCTTGATGCTGTCCACGGTGTCGTCTTCCAGGATCTTGTACATGCCGTTTTCAGTGATCTGCTGTCTGTCCATCATGTCGATGAACTCGTATACGGTGCAGCCCGGGCGCTTTGTTGGAACTGCCAGCGAACTGGGTGTGAACCAGTTCAGCGCTTCGGAACTTCGTATCACGGTGTCACCCTTGGCATCCTGAAAGCTCTTGAGGAGGGTTCTGAACAGGTCAGCTTGGTGCACGTGTTCACGTAGTTTGAGTGCGGTAGAGTTGATGTCGAAGATCTTCTGTATCGCGTTCATAGTGATGGAATTGTCAAAGAGGAGGTTGGAGAGGTCCCCGACGCTGATGTCCTCCATAAGTTGGATGACCTGGGTCTTTGCCGTGGAGACTGCACTTTGTAGCGCCAGTTTTTGCTGGCTGAGAGGCTCTGGTTGAGACGGATTCTCAGTTCGATGTCGTCGAGGTGGGTCTCTTGAGTCCATGGCCGGTCTTGTGGCTCTGGTAGTGCGGGGACTTCGTCTGCAGGACCGCGATCTGTTTCGTCGGGGACGTTCATCTCCGTGGTGGTCGTGCTTCACCATGACTGAGGTGGATGAGCGATGGGAACGTTACTCGATCCAAACAATCTGTCATGTTTCATGATAGTCAGCTGTACAGTGCGTGAATTTCCGTATGCAATCAACGTCAAGGGGTTCCGTCACAAAGGGATGGGGGTGAGATGAAGTTTATCATGAAACATGAAGGTGCGGGACTCGCGCTTGGTCTCGGTTCTTTTGCTCACTCCAAGCCAAGCGTCGGATGTAGGTGAGATAGAACGGGAATCGTTTTTGGTGAAAACAAAATTGACCAAAGCGTAACAATTTTACTGGATGCTGTGGCGGTGCTGTTGAGGCCAGTTATCATCCAACTTTGCGTTCTGCACGACGTCGTTGAGTGGACAGATGAACCGCGCCTGTTCCTGGTTCCGATTCTTGAGGTCATGGATCATGAAGATGCTGTAGAGGATCATCTCTTTCGAGCGGGGCCCTGGAGTTTGATCTGTACTGTCCAATGGGTGCCTGCCTGGAGGATGTCGCTGAGCCGGTTGGGGATCGAAGGCACCTGCACAGGTACTTGATGCTTTGGTCGTGTCGAGAAAGGAGTTGGTCGATGGTGTCCAAGCGAGTTCTTGTCTCGTCCAAGCTTGCGTAGATGGTGGTGTGGGATGATGGATGAGGGTCCTGCGGAATGGTGGCATGGAGGCGGAGTCTGTCTCGTAGTTCTTGTAGTTGGTGGCGAGTTTGATGTCCGAGAGCATCTAGTCGTACTCCTAGTTCCTGTAGTCGTCGGGCTTGGAGGGTTTGATCACGCTTGATATCGTTGAGTTGTAGGTGAAGATCGCGGATGGAACTTGTGTGTCGGCTGATGTCGTTGGAGGCGCAGGCTCTTGATGAGTCCGCCCTGTACGCCGCTCGTTTGACGTCCAGGAGTTCTTGTAATACTGATTGGCTGCAGGTTCGCTCGTAGACGAAAGCGAGCTCTTGTTCGAGCTGGTAGACAGTCTGGTCGAGGGTTCGGATCTTCTCTGCTTGCGAGGATACTGTGTCCATGAGGAGCTTCACCGCTTCGTCCGTGGTCTGATGGATCGGATCGTTGGGGTTGGCGATCTCATCTGGGATCTCGGAGGCTGTCTGCATTCTATCCGGCTGGTTGTTGGGATGTTGCTGGCCTGCTGGCTGAGGATCCGGAATGGTCTGCTCCTCGTGCATCTTGTTGGTCGGCATGGTGAAGAATTGGATAATCGACTTGCTGTTCTATCAGCTGGGCAACTTGTTCTATGCTACGTCTGTCACTGCGTCAGCCACTGAAGAGAAGCGCTCTGGGTGGGTGCGGGGAAGGGTAAGGGCGGACTTCACATGATTGTATGATGTGCATGATCAAAATCACACTTCGCTGCGGGACGCGGGGTTTAGGGAGGAAAGGTTTGGGGACCTCAACGACTGCAATCCGTCACTGCGCATCATGGGCACTTGCTGGCGGTCTTTGATATTGATTTTGCTGTGGTACTTCGAGTCATCTATGCACAAACGTCAGCATGTCTGGGTCGTGGGCTTGGTAGAGGGCGCGAAGTTCTCGGAGTTGTTGTAGACGAACCGGCTCGGGATACGCTATCTTTGAGATCATGTGGCGTCTCGTTCGATATGCACTGGCACGGTGGACTATAGGTGTGGATCCCCTTGGGGAAAGAAGCTGGTGTGTCTGTGAGGGGAGAATGAGGCGAACTTCTTTGCGGTGTAGGTCGATGTTGCATCCGAGGTAGTTGGCTTCTTCTTGTTCTTCCAACAATATGGGCGGGCCGTAGAACTCTGTTTGGAGAAACTCGCCCCAAGGGCTCGTGTAAGCCCAACTTTGTGGTAGGATGCAAATGCGGTCGTCAACATATCTCTTGGTGAAGCGGTCGAGAATTGCGCACGATGCCAAGGCTATGCGATATGTCTCATGCCATTGATGTTCTTCGACACAACAGACCATGTGGCATAACACCGGTGACATTGGGTGTCCCATTGGGCTACCTCTGGTCTGCTTGTATACTTGTTGCTGGGAGGTGAAATAGCTGCACTTCAAGACGTACTGAGTGATCTCCCAGATGTCGTGCATGTAGATGGTGCGTCGACCATGGTTGATCTGCTTGTACTTCCCATTGAACGTTCTGGCCGTTCTAAGTGTCTTTTTGGGGTCGTAGGTGATGGAGACGTCCTGCCATGTGTCAAAACCGTGCTGGGAGTTGGCGAAGTACTTGTTCATGGTGATCATGAGGGCTTGGAGGATACGTTCCTGTGGGACACTGGTGAAGAAGCCCGCTAGGTCCGCGATCTGCATGTGCATGTCCGCGTTGTTGGAGTTCATGAAGGTGTGAAGTTCCTTGAAGATCTTGTAGGAGTTGTCCTGTTGCAGCGCTTGGGGGAACGAGATGTACATGATGTTGGTGATGATCTTGGCGACCGTGGAGAAGAGCTTCTTGGCGAAGTGCTGGGCGAACGAGACAATGGGCCGGGACTTGATGAAGCCCTTCTTGCGCTTGGGGAAGATGTAGGACACCGGGACTTTGTCTTTGCGGTTTGGGTTGATGCCCCAAGCGTATCTTGTCTTGATGTGTTGGGGAAGTTGGTGCCACGCGTTGTGCGCTGCTGTGGTCGGGGTGATGTTGATCTTGGTGAAGACTTCAGGGTCGCCGTACATCTTGTCCATAAGCTGTTGGAAGTGGAGGGGGCAGTACGCTAGCATCTTGTGGGGATGGTGGTCCTCGCACGCGATGATGTAGTCGCTGTACTGAGTTTTGAGGCTTTTGACCATGTGGTGGTTCACGTGTTGCTCCTTCACGTTGTGGCTGAGCCGTGCCGCCGGGGCAAGGGCGAGCTGTACGGCCTCCCTGGATGGGATGGAAAGTCCATTGCGTCTGCACCATTTTCGAACATCTTCCGTCGTCTGCGAAATCCAAGTATCTGGTTCCGGGAAGGTACCCGTCTTGGATGAGTAAGTGACGATGTGGTGTAGAGGGTCTTCTGGTGATGCGTGTGCGGTCTGAAGGTCAATGACCTGATGTTCACTGAGTTCCTGTGTAGGGTTGGGGCAAGTGCATCTTCTCGCAAGTTTTGGTCCAAAACACATTCGCTGCCAGTTGTGGCACTGGGCCTCGATACTGGATCCTGGTTTGGCTACCACCGTGGTCTTCGGAACATGTAGTGGACATAGTTCGTGGTAGTGGCTTGCGATGATGGCGCGTAGAACTTCTCGTAGATGGCGTTGGCATTCTTCCATAGGTGGGAGCAAACTGGTGACGAGGGGTCTTATGTTAGGGATCTCCATATGTCTCTTGTCCAGTGCCTTGACCAATGCTGCCTTGCAGAACTCCTTGTATGGGGATTCAAGGATGTTGGTCATTCGTAGTAGTGTGTATATGTTCTCGGCCGGGAAGTTGCTACTCATCAACGTTCTGGTGGTTTTCCATCGCAGAGCCGTGGTGGAGCACAGGGCGGTGAGGAGGCCCCACATGCGCGTTTTGGTGTCTACCTGTACCTTGACGGCTCGCCAAGGTCTGGTTTTCCTGCCTAGGTGTCGATGTAGTCGGGCACGTAGTTTGGTTGCCAGCACGTTGACGTCGCAAATGGTCTTGGGTTGGAAGGTGTGGCCTGTGTCTTCCTTGAAGTGTTTGTAGATGAAGGGGGCGTTGAGGGAGGGTTGGAGGTCCGCGATGTCTGCCTGCTCAATCATGTGCAACTCTGCCACATCGTCAACGCTGCGGACTTTGATCGGAACGAACTCCCAATATGTGTTGGTGGTGTGCCAGTAGTGTATGGCTGGTTCTGCGTTGACCAGTTTTTGAGCGGCGAGCGCGTTGTGTTTTCTACGTCGGTTGTCTTCTCTGACTGTGACTTTCGTGGAGGTGCTGCCAATATAGAGG
The DNA here is from genome assembly GCA_905221605.1 of Symbiodinium natans. Classification (NCBI taxonomy): domain Eukaryota; class Dinophyceae; order Suessiales; family Symbiodiniaceae; genus Symbiodinium; species Symbiodinium natans. The sequence continues at coordinate 94,864 of CAJNDS010000565.1, read as the reverse complement.
TGCTCAAACATGCGTCCGTGGTCGACTCTCCAGTACACTGCGTTCGGCTGATTGAAAAATTCGAATGTGTAGAGCTCCGGGGTGATACGGTGAAACTGCTTGAGGCGTACCAGCCTGCGTCGATCTACTTGGCGTCGAGGAAAATGGCAAAGAGCGGTGAGCCAAAACTTGCCGTAGAGCCAAGTGGAGTATCTGTGTAAGAAAGGTATGCGGTGAAATGTGTATTGGACCACGCTCTTCGCGATGTCCATGCACTTCACCATGGAGGAGTGTATGCGGTTGAGTCGTCTGGAGGGTTGCTGAGTTGTGAGTAGGGTACCTAGTCAATGTAGGTATGAAGCGAGGCCTGCTACCACGATAGCGACTGCTGCCGTCCCTGCTGTGTTGGTGAGCTTGGGAAGTGACCAGGCCTTCACCATGTCCTGGTATGCCTGATCTTTTGGATGCGCCTCCGCATACACCGTGAGTCTCTTGGCAATTTCTTTCTGGGCCTGTAGTTTAGGCCCAGACATCTTGAGGGTGGAGATCCAGGTTGTTGCTGACGGGGCCGCGTATCTTGATAGCGAGCTGGTGAGTTCATGTACTTGTCGGATCTTGTCCATTTTGGCCTTGTCATCTGGTTCTCGCTGCGGAGCTATGCCGCTAAGATACTGGATGAGTTCTTCGTCGTCGAATGCGTTGACAATGTCGAGGAGGACTTTGTTTTGTCTGCCGCCTGGTGATTCGAACGGGCGGCTGGATGCTGGTTCACCTGTAACCGGAGATCTTGGGCTGGGCTGGTAGGAGGGTGTGGTGATGCCTCCAATGAGGTTGGGGTCCAGCTCGTCTTCCACGGTAGGCGGGTGTGGGTGAAGAGGGGGAGGGGGTTGAGGTGCTTGTTCGGCCACTTCGGATGCTATCGGTTGCGATACTTGGGTGTCGTCGGCGTCGATAACCTGCACAAGGTCGTGGGTGTTGTCCTGAGCGCACAGATCTCGGTGTGGATGTGGTTGTTTACCGGATGATGGTGAAGTCTTGCTGGTGCCTGTTTCGAAGAAGTTGGGCATCTGGGTTTGGGTAGGTGGGATGATGCCCTGCGGGAAGGGTGTCTTGCGGCTCTGACTTGCCAGCTGTGCGCGTAATCCTGCTATCTCCGCTTCTTTCTGTGCTAGTTGGGCACGTACTTGGGGTTGTACAGCGGGGGGATTGTTGTAGCGCATGAGGAGGTCTCCAATGTTGGCGACGAGCATCTCCATGGCTTCCTTCCGTTGGGCTTCAGAGGGCAGCATTTCAGTACCGTTTTTCCACTTCCAATAGTTGACTGCGATGGTCTCGATGCGAATGTTGCGGTTGCGGATGAAGGTGGAGAGTTTCATGTGAAACACGGCATCGGGTAGTGACTTGTGGCCTTGGAACTGAGTCCATCTTCCGTTGGCGAGTTGTCGCAACATATAATTGTGCTTGCCCTCGAAGGCCACTTGCCAAAGTTTTATGTCGAAAGGATCCATACCTGCCGTGCCATTTTTCTTGGCCGATGACGTGGCAGGTACGATTCTGGGCATCTGGACTCCTCCATACTGGTTTTTGTCGTAGAGCAGCTCGGTGGAATCCCAATGGTCTGGGAGGTCGTTGTTGGGCTGGTGAAAGATGTCCTGGAGCACTTCCTTGGCGCGTTCTTTGGGGTTAGGGCGGGCTGGGGTAGGGGCTGAAGATTGAGTAGATTGGATGGGAGAGTTCCCGTATATCGGGAGTCGCTGATCGTGACGGTGGCGATCTCGTCGTGGGTTGTGCGCCGAATCTTGTCCGTGATGAAGAGGCGTGTGGGACGTTGTAAATGTGGATCTGGGGGTCAAAGTTGGTCCCGAACTAGGACGTGGGTTGGAGTGGAATGTGCGCGTGGATCTCGGTGATGCTGACCTGGTGCGATGCCTCCTAGATGGTCTTGGCGTGCTGAATCTTCTGGGTGATCTGGATCGTCTGGAACGGTTACCTCGTCTGTGTGGGTCTGCATGCCATTGAGCATGCCGTTGATCGTGGCGATCACGTCTGTCTGCCATGGCGCGGGGGTCTGGGGATGCTGATATGTTCAGCTGTTAGTGAAAAAGCCTACGTGAGGCACGCAACGGCTGTGTCAGGCGCAAAAAACACTACACTTGCAGAAACAGCGTGTTCCAAAAATTGCATGCAGGATGTGAGGTGCATATGGCTGCAACTTCTCTCAACGGGTCCATGTGGCTGAGTTCGTTCCATCGTGAAACTGTCATTGCTGGGACTTCATCACTTCACATACTTCCATTGATGTTGGCCTGCTTCTTGGTCAACGGTGGTGCGTCGTTGAAGTTCTAGTAGAGCTTGTCGTTGGTTGATGAAGTCCGTCCATTCCTCCTGAGTTGGCGTGGCTTGCGCTTGATTCTGCTTGATGTCTGGATCCTCTTGGAAGCCTGTAGGTGTTCCCGATACCGCCAACCACGTGGTTTGATGTACATGTAGAGCTTGGTGACGTTGGATTTGGCCTGATATCTTCGGGTGGGTCCAAAAGACCGAGTGTGTTCTGGGGTGTCCGATGACTGCAAGGGGTAGAGACAGCCATCTGAACGAGGAACTGGATGCTGTAGTGGTTTGGAACCAGGCCCAGTCCAACTGTGTCTCCATCACGCTGCTGGCCGGGATGGCTAACATTGGCATTTGTCCTCCTGGACTGAGTCGGTGAAATTTGCCGATCAAATCAGGCCGGCTTGTCCGCTTGGCGTCGAAACCGTCGATGGTGTGGCAAGGGTCCGTAAAGGTGAAGATGAGTGGGTCCCAAAGTCGATGTAGTACATGTGCTGCTTGGGTGGAGACTTGAACTGCGTGGATCTGTTGTGAGGTGAGGGGTAAGGCGAATCTCGGTGTCCATACCATGGTGGGCAGTGTGTCGCTGTGGAGGTGGTCGATGGTGAGTTTGGTGCGGATGTCGGAAGTGGAGGGTGGCGTCCAGCTGGTCGTGTGGGTGAGCTTCTGAAGCGTGTCGGTCCATATGTTAGTTGACCAGTGGTCCGGAATCTGGAACGTATTGGTTCCCTGAAGGCATTCTGTGTGGGAATCGATGCTGGGCCATGTTCTGTGGAGCTGTAGGTCATGGTGAGCCTTGCGGAAGACTATGTTGCTAACCGCCTGCATGGTCATGATGCCCGAGATGGTGTTGTACTTCGCAAACATCGGCTGGTGGAAGGGTGGCGTAGTACTATGGAGCACCACGCAGAGGTCTTGTATAGGCGGAAGCAGGGGTACCAATCCTGCTGTGCTGGGTAGGACGTGTGCTGACCAGACTCTGTGGAAGTGAGTGCAGGTCTGCTCCAGCCTGCCCATAGTTCTGGGATCTGCGAAGTTGTGTGTGAACATCCAGAGTTCCGGGTTCACACTTCGGAATTTGATGTAGCCCCAGTGCCAAAGCTGATAAAGGTTGGGCATTGTGGCCAAATCTGGGCAAGTACCTTTGCGTACGAGCATCCTAAACTGTATGGCTGTGAACTGTAGGATGTGAACTGCAGCGGTTCCTGATAGAATTTCGTGTAGGAGGGCACGTAGTCGTAGGTGTAGGGGCTTGGGTTGGGGAATGTCGACGGAGTCGGCGTAGCGTGCCATCTGGACGTGGGTGGATGCGTCGTCCTTGTATTGGTCCCAGGTCATGAGGATGCTGTTGTGAAGTTCTTGTTGGAGTGAGGGGAACTTGTGCACCAGCTGCTTCGGGAGGAAGGTCATGCGGTTGGGGAAGAATCGAATGACGGGTGTGCCGTCCTCTTGGAGTTCCCAATGGTGTGGTTCAACCGGAGGTAGCATGTGAACAAGTTCCGGTCGAATCGGTCGTCTCCACCACTGCGGCTGCACTCTCTCTATCTGATCCACTGGTAGAACTGGGCGTAGCCGGCCTTGGTCGTGATGTTGTGTGACGGATTGTGCGTCGACAGCTGATTCAAGGCTGTCTAGCAGTTGTTGCAAGCTGCTGACGTGCGTGCCCATCGTGTGGACACCAGGGTTTCGAAGTGGCGACCTGGATCTGTCTTCTCTGTGATGCCGTTCTTCGGGAGGAGGTACTGTGCGGTCGGGAGGTACGGGAATGTGTGGGAAGGCTCCGGTGTGCCAGGTTTGTAGGTCTCTGACAGGTTGGTACGTGCCGGCATAATCCATGGACATGCCGGTGGCGTGGTCCTGGGGTGGTGTTTGTCGATTGGGATACCATCTCTGGAATTGGTTCGCATGGTCTTGTGAAGAGGTTGGAGGGGGAAGGGTATGGGGCATGGTACCGTGATTTTCCGCGGAGGCGAGAACTCGACCGGGTTTGATTTCCATGTCTTGTAGTCGTCCTTGGCCGATTATCTCGGGGTAGTCGGTCTGCACCGCGCGCAATCTGGATTGGTGCAGTATCTTGGCCTTCATGGTTTGCTGTCGAAATCTGTTGACGGTGTTACTGGTGCCCTCGTCAGTGGTGCTGAGCATCTCCATGTATTTGGATGGGTGCAAGTTGGTCGTCCATGGTCTGGCTGGCATCGACGACGTGTCCGTGATGATGGGGGTGTCATCCTCCTCCACGATACTCACCAAGAGTGCTTGCCATCTTTGTAGTATTTGGGGTCCTAGTACTTGCACGACCTGATGATCAGCGACTTGTCCACTTAGCCAGCGGTGAAGGGCGTACTCCATATCTTCTGCCGGATCCATGATGAAAGTGAGCGTCTAATGATCCGTTATGGTCAAGAGCAAAACTGCATGCGAAATGCAATCAGCACTAACGACACCTAAAGGCAGCCGGAGCATGTCTCTCAAGGTCCAGGTCTAACGCATCACCGTAGTGCACGAATTCACTTGACGCGTGATCTCATGTGCCGAAAAGAAAAGACAGGCTGGTTCATCCGTGACGCTGTACTACATGCATTCGATTGCAATCCGTAACTAGCGCACACATCGGGCTAAATGCATAGACCTCGGTGCAGAGATTTCAAACAGTTCGGGACTGCAGAGTGATGTGTGGTGGGGTGGGGGTGCACTTCATCCAATCTGCGACCTGTTCCGCTTGACGTCTTCCATTTTGACATGCTGTGATTAACGCGCTGGTACCGCACGAGTGAGGGTTCGTGAAGGTGAAAAAGAAATCGTCACTTTGCTCTTCACGATGAGGAAGAAGGATTCGCCAGCTCAGGTAGTTGTCAACGTTGTTGTCCGCGTTCATTGTCTCGGGATCTGTTGGGAATTGGAGGTGGTGTGGTGGGTGAGGGTCTAGGGTGGAAGACGTTGATGGTGATCCCGGTGATCTCAGCGTACTGTGCATCAATGACGCTCTTCTCGGTGTGGGAGAAGACTGTAGTGAAGTTGCGACTGGCTCGGCTGGTGTCGTTGAAGTGTGCCTCGATGAGCGCCTTCTGAGTCGTCCATCCCCCTCCCTTCTGCCGCATGTGGCTATGCTGGGAGGTGGACGATGTGACGCGTCCAAATATGGTGAAACCTGTGGCTATTTCTCGTTCGGCAGGACCTGCTCTGGCCTTTGGAAGGCGGAGGGCTTTGCGGAGGTTGGTGTGGCAAAATCCGAGTTGAAGGTTGTCGGGTGAGTTGTCTTGGTGGAATCCGTTGAACCCACGGTGGGGTAAGTATGCTTTGTTGTAGGGGAGGTTGTCGTCATCCCAATTGGTGGGCTCCCAATTCGTGGGTCTGACGAAGCCCTCGCGCAGGATGTGCCATAGGCCTGCTTCATCGGTAGCGTGTGACCAATATGCCTTGTAGGCGCCCTTGTGCTTGGGAGGTGATGGACTGTTGGCATCGTGTGCGTGAGGTGGGGGTTTGGTGGTGCGTAGTGGTATGACGAGGACCTGTACCAGTGGGTAGTCGGTGGTGTCCTGTTTGTTGCTGTAGGGGTCGACGTGGATGAGCTCCGGGTGGATCACCGTGTCCGTGTTGGGGCGATTTCTGAACTTGCCGAGGAAGGGCGTGATCTTGTAGTGAGAGCAAGCGAAGGATCTTGCCACCTGGCGGATGGCCATCTGTGCTGGGTTGGAGAGCCAAAGGGGTTGTCCTTGGGTGAGGTTGGCGATGTCGTGCATGATGTCGTTCATGTATCGGACGCCTGTGCTGGAAGGGTCCATGGGCGGTGGTGGGTCTTGTTGGTGGTACATCTCGGACACACACGCGAGCCTGTAGGGGTCTGCCAAGGCGTCTTGGTAGAGCATCTTCATGCGTCGACGTTCTTCAGGCTTGAAGCCTGATTCGGTTTCTGTTCCTGCATTGTGTGAAGCGGCTTCTGAGGGTGCTTGGGGTAGTCGGGATGAGGAAGCAGGTGTGTCACTGTGGGTCGCCGTGTGTGAAGCAGATCGGTGGAGCGCGGGGGTGAGAACGACGGTCGTGCCTCTGCGCCTGGTGCTGCTTGGGGAGGGGCTGCGTTGTGATGGTGTTGGTTGGGACGTGCGGTGATGATGAACCGGAGAAGAGCGCCTTCTCGATGTTCGCGATTCGGCTTCTTCCGAGTGTCGACGTGTGGATCTGGATCTTCTTGGACTGCGTGGCCGTCTGGTTCTGTCTGTCTGGTGGGGGGGGTTGGGTGCGGGGCTGTGGGGTGAATGGGAAATGTGCGTGTGTCGCGTAGATCTGGTGCTCCTGGGGTGGGCTGGGCTGGGCTCATAGGTGGTTCGGCTGCGACTTCGGGTGTGGTGTGTGGTAAAGGACTCTGCTCTGTGTTGGTCGCCAGGATGTTGTAGTTGCGTTGGGGCGGCTCTGGCATGGGACTGAAGTAGCGGTGCCACGACTTTCTCAATCATGCCTGTGATGCACGTGAACATCTCCGTCATCTGGGATGGTGTCGTCATCGACATGGTTTGGGAGGGTGGCTCTGGGGCTTGACGAGGTGGTGGATGTTCTCCGTGATGAACCGGTTGGCCTCTTTGATGGTCATCTTGTTGTGTGTCAGAAATCTGGGTGGGCATAGATCGCTGAGGTGCCGGAAATGGTCTGGACTGTGACAAAGGCTCCTGTCGTGCTGCGTCTCGCTGCGGATCTCGGTGAGTATATACTTGAGTAGGGTCTTGCTGAGATCTGCGTCCTTGGTCTGGGTGTTGTGTGTCAACTGGAGCATCTTGCTGACGTGGCTGGTCGTGTTCTGCTGGATCTCGATGTGCATAGGCGCCCGGGGTATTTAGTAGGGAGATGGGGTAAGGTCCTTCTCGAACTGGAGGATGAGGCTCTGCTTGCGCGAACACGGAATGATCTGCTCGTTGTGGGACATTCATCTGTTGCGGAAGATAGTGTGCTGGCCGAGGTGCGGCATGATTCCATTCTGGTCGACCCTGAGGAGGGCTTTGTTGTTGATGGTGGTGCGCAAAGTCTCGAGGGTGGTGGTCTGGTCGTGGATCTTGGCCTTGATGATATTGCTGACCATGCTGAAGATACGGAGGTGGGTCCGGATTCTGCCAATGACTTGTGGTCTGGGGGTAGGAGTGAGGTTGTGGATGTAGAGGTGCTGGTCGTGCTTCCGGGTGATCGCTGCGACCGTGTTGTTGAGGACTGGCATGTTGATGGTGAAGATGGATGTTCTGGTTGGTCGTCTGTGAATGTGGGCCCGTCGTTTGACTCGAAGGTGCGTATCCTGCTGCATCATCACGACTATGCGTCGGAGGGCCGAATTGCATTTGATCCAAGAACGCGGCTGGTGCCATCCATTGTGGCCGTAGAGATGCTGCATCCTGGTGGGGTGGCCACTGGTATTGAGCGTGTACTCCTCCGGCTGGTGGGTGTTGGTTCCATCGGCCTTGCCATCCTTGATCGTCTCCTGGGTAATGTGTCGTCGAGTGTGGCGTCTCGGGAGGAGGAGGAGGATGTGCCTGATAGTCTGGTGGAGGAGGAGGAGGAGGCGGCTGCCGCTGCCAACTTTGTTGGTACCACTGGTAGCCGTCCATGGTGCGAGTCCGATGTAGCTGGGGTACGAGCTACTCACTACTCTGACCTATGAAACCGTTACGGCAAAGACGTAACAAAAAGAATGTTGCTAACATCTCCGGATGCTGGTTCAGGTCTAACAATCGAGGAACATACGGCACGCCGGCCGTCTTGCTGGGCATCGGTGGCACCCACATTAGTGGGCCCGGCATGTTACTAGTGCACGAAAACAATAGTACTTTGCATTCTCACTCGCCAGGTGAGCTCACATTTTTGGATTATCCTATGCGTCCGCACCGAAGTGAAGACTAACATAGGCAGCATGAACGCGTAGGAGCGAGGCTCCACCTACACCCGCGGCCCAAGGCGAGGGCGGGCTGGCTGTATAACACACTTTTTGTTTTAGTGCTTCCACATAAACTGGTAGATGGAGATGCTCCGAAGGTAGAGATGCTCAAGCAAGAGGTAGTAGAGGAGTCCGAAAGTGATGAGGTAGAAGGGTCGCGAATGAAGGTTTATATGAAATATACTATGAGGTACTTGAAATGTTCCTTCAACTGTGCTCATCACGCTCAGATGCTCTGCAAGTCATGCTCTGATGCTCCACCACTCATGCTCAACCAAGTTTGCTCACCACGCTCAGAAGCTTGCTCACCACGCTCAGAAGCTCTACAATTCATGCTCTGATGCCCCACAATTGATGCTGGCACAATTCTGCTCATCACGCTCAGATGCTCTGCAAGTCATGCTCTGATGCTACACACTTCATGCTCCCGCAACTCTGCTCATCGCGCTCCGATGCTCCACAGTGCATGCTCAAATGCTCTAACACTCATGTTCCGAACCTTCTCCATGCTTTCGTCCATCATCATGCTCGTTCCATCACCATGCTAAAGTGACATGCTCACGCAATTCTGCTCAGCTGCTATTCACAACACACAAGCTGAAAGCATCACGATCCACTCAAGCTTGATGGGCTCGAGGTCTTCTGGGGTTTGGGGTGTGTCATGCTCACGGCATCAAGAATTCACCCATGCTCAAATACCAAATGCCCAAAATGAAAATCTCGTTCTTGAAGGACTGGTTGAAGCAACAGCAATGATGCACCATACACAGCTTGCGTTACAGGACGTCTATAACCATCACTGCAGGTACGTCAACTCCGCGTCCGGAGTTGATTTCACCACCATTGGTCAGTGTCTTCGTTGGCAGGAGACTGACCAAGGTGCTCCTGCCCCCTGCTGAATATCATGTGCAAAAACTTGTTAGATCGCAAATTCGTGCTTCTTTTCGCTCTCGTATGCAGTGCTTGTTGACGTTCCCGCATGTACAGCGGTGTGCCACACACACACACACACACACACACACACACACACACACACACACACACACACACACACACACACACACACACACACACACACACACACACACACACACACACACACACACACACACACACACACACACACACACACACACACACACACACACACACACAACAACACACACACAACAACACACACACACACACACACACACACACACACACACACACACACACACACACACACACACACACACACACACACACACACACACACACACACATGCAGCGTGTGCCCGAGGCTATGGACGCTGCCCTGCGCAGCCGTGACCCAGGTTTGCGAGGCGGCCAGATCTCCAACTAATGCATGTTGCCATGCTCTGTGCCATGTGTGGGAGATCCTTGCAGTGTTTTGCTGTGTGTGCCCGGTGCACTTCTGCAGTGTTTGCATCAATTTTGTAGCCCTTAGCAACTCCGGGTCTACAGCTTCCTGCTGCCATGCAGTGCCCCGCGTGCATGGAAGTCCTGAGCGGGCCCAGGCACTGGAGTCCAAGTCAGCGGGCACACAGTCAGCCCGTGATTGGCGACTTGTTTGGGTGCCGCAAGTGCAGGCATGCACCTCCGGCCGACTTTCTTCGCTCGTCATGGGGCAGCCTGGCGGATGCGTATCATGCCTACTGGATGTGGAGAGGAAGCTTATGGACAAGCGCATCAGATTTCTCAACGAAAACAAGGCTGCACTTCTCCCTGATCAGCACGACGCCTACCATGAGGATCTGAACGATGGCTATGGGAATGGGACCCTTACAAACGCTGTGCTTATCTTGATTCCGGGCACGAGGGAGCTGATGTCCAACCCGGGCACGGTTGGACCCTACGTGGAAGCCGGCCTGGTGTGGCTGGCTAAGCGGCATCCCCGTGCCCATTCGCGAGTCAATGGATTTGTGGAGGCGTTCTATGCCTACTACTGCAAGCGCCAGCATGGGCCCGCCACCGCCATTCCCGATAGCGCGCTCCAGAGTTGGGACGAGCTGCTCCGGGAGGCCGAGGACTTCTTTGAGCGCTACGAGCAGTGACTCCCAAGTCATGTGGCGTTCATGGTCAAAAATACTGCATGACCCCAGAACTTAGCGTAGAAGCCAAAAGTTGGAAACCCAATAGCCTCAATCCTTGAATGGGTGTACAGAATCCCAGCACTTGGCATCCTTAATCCAGTTTCCAACTTTTTGGGGTTTACTTTGAGTTACATTGTTCCCAATACCCACAGTACTCTAAGTGTAATTGGTCACGGAGTCATGCAGGATTTTGAATATGACAGCCATAGGCCGGCCCGGTCGTTAAAGCGGAATTATTCTGCTGTTCATGATCGCGAACACGCAGACATGGAATTTGACACCTGACAAACAGTCAGCGTCCTGTCCATCTTGCACAGCTTTGCCCGCATGCGTTTGGGCAATCTTTACCGTGCGCCCTGAGCCGGATGCGCTCATGAGGTTGCGTCAAATGAACCTCAAACGAAAGCCCTTTGTTAGTCGCAGAATTCGGCCCGAAGATACATTCAGTAACTAGCCCAAAGTCATTAAGTTAATTTTAATTTGAACCACCTTTTGAGTCACCTTGATTAAGCTCGGCTTTCACGCGATTGTTTTCAAAAGCCATTTGTATGTGTTCATCAGACAATACATGAACTATCGAGTTCGGGGGAACCCAATAGAACTCAGAGTCAAAAGGTGGTTCAAATTAACTCCACTGGCGCATAACTTCATGTGCTGCTGCTGTTACCCTGCCAAAAACCCGGGTTTTCGAGGCGGCGGGATGTTGTGCATCGGGGTTTAGGGCTGGGAAATAAGATTTGCGTTAAGGCAGCAATCTGGAGATCCAGAGGACGTCAGCGGGCCATAGGTCTTACTTTCTGCCGCTTCTGCATACAATCCGGGCTCGATTTGCTCGGAGCTTCTGGCTACTACAAAGCCCCAGCCCGTGAACACTATCAACAAGTCACCTGTCAGTCTAGCCCATGCCCTCGATCTGATTTATAAGACTCCCTCATGATGACTCTAGCGCGTGCTACGCGGATTTTCGTGATTGCTGCATGGCACGACGGGCTGGGCAACTAGCCTAGGCTTAGGAGTCTGAGGCACCTCAATGATGTCTGGAATTGCCGCTCTTTGGCACAGCTTTAATCGGCTGCCGTAGCTTGCCATCCGGCCTGGCTCTGACATAATACAGCTTGCTTACTACCCCAGTTCCATACAAACAGTTTTTTGGCAGTTGGCAGCTAGCAGCCTTAATGCAATAACGGCCACTGCAAGACTTGCAGCGGCTGACAGGTTGACCGACTCAATCCTGTCGCCTGCTGCCCCACCGCGTGAGTGCTAAGAGTGAGAAAGGTGAGCTTGACCGTAAAACCCTCTCTAAAACCTGGAACTTGTGTGCTGGCGTGTGCTTGTGCGCTTGTGTGCTTATGTGCTTACTCGCGCGCTTGCTTTTTTGCTTGACTGTTGACTGGTTGCTTGTGACTCGAAACCCTGAACCCCAAATCTTAATACACACATTTGACATGCCAAGATCTCTGTCTGTTAATCAGCCCCCGAACGCACAAGAAACTGCCAAGCAAAACAGCAGAACGCAGCACAACACAACAGACCAGGAGACATACAACAAACAACCAAGAATCACCACAAATAAGCACAGCGTATATCGAATTTGACGTACATACAGTGACACATGACATACAAACAAACATACATGCATGCAAGCATGCACACATGGCATACATGCAGACAATAACAATACGCGTAATACATTCAATTTGTAAACACTGAGATTATTCACATCAAGAACATGCATGACACACTCTGTCACACGTGCACACACTTTTGCAGGGTGTTCAGGGTCTATGGGTTATGTAGGGATTACAGGGTCCCCCTATGCCCTTAACAATGACCTCTTCCTCAAGGCTCAAACCTAAACCCTAAACCCCGCTGGTGTCAGGGCCATCCCCATTCACCATACGGTGACCATACGTTCAGGGTGTTCAGCGTCGATTGATTATGGTTTTCAATAATGATGTTTACTGATTGTTTTTGCTGTCTGTAGCCCCAACTGTTTAGAGTGTCACTCTGTGTTCAAGCTTTGAATCGCAGGCTTGCAGCAAGGCCAAGAAGGAGCTTTTCATAAAAGGATTTTCAAACCACCAAGAAAACTCTAAGATGTCTTGAAAGGGAATTGCAAAGCTCAGCACTCACATGAAGGTGCAATCGCAAAGCAACGGATCCCACATGCCTGAAAGCTCGGATGCACTCCTTTTGTCGCATGGGGCGAAACGGATCTGGCGTCCGCCCCCTTCGGGGGCGTGGGTGAGGCGGGTGGGAGAGTAGCACGCACGCCAGCTACGGGCTACTGCCTACGGAGCTGTGGCTACAGCTTCTACGGATTCGATGTGAAACCAACGAGTCCGGCAGGGCCGAGACTGAAGCGTCTGTCAAGCAGGTCAAAGCACGGCAGTGCACACAACTGCTCATGGCACCCGGGCCAGAGCAGGGAGTGGTGGGTGGGTAAAATTTTCTCTGTGGCGCTCACACTTGAGCACTGCGTTGCAAGCCGGGATGGCAACCCGTTCAAGAAAATTTCTGCACATGAAGGAAAACGCAAGTCAAGCAAAACTGACCCACAAAACTGCATTGCACATCAATCACACTCACGTGCACAGGCAGTGATGCATTGTGCCCTCAAAGCTTGCACAGGTGACCAACGGCATATGTCCAAGAAAATCTCAGTTTGAAAACGCTCGTACCCTCGCTGTCCTAAGATGAAAAAGGGATCGTAGATGCGCTTGCTTTCTACTGAATCCCTTTTCATAAAAGGATTTTCAAACCACCAAGAAAACTCTAAGATGTCTTGAAAGGGAATTGCAAAGCTCAGCACTCACATGAAGGTGCAATCGCAAAGCAACGGATCCCACATGCCTGAAAGCTCGGATGCACTCCTTTTGTCGCATGGGGCGAAACGGATCTGGCGTCCGCCCCCTTCACCCCACTTTCAAATTTTTCCAAGGGCGCCAAGATCCACAAGGTCAAAACCACTTATGGGACACGAGGGAGTGACCCTGCGACATTGAGCCTTATGCAGAAACTCGAAGGCAGCACGTGACGGCTCGTCTGCGACATTGCTTGGACTCGCCACACGGGCGAACCAGTCCAGGAAGGGGAAAGCTTCTCCGACTCCTCGAAGGAAAGGAGGATTTCCCGCACGTGAGGGTTGGCAGAGGTGCCCTTTATGTAGGAGTCTTGTGCCTGCACATTATCGATGAAAAACAAAGCGCGCTGCGAAGCAATGAACTGGTGCCAGACTCGCCTTGCCACGGCAACCGCATATGATTCAACCGGCCCGATAATGTGTCGCATCGTGGAGGTCCATTTGCTGATCAAGTGATCGGGAACAAGTGACCCAAAGCACGAATGCAGCCTACCTTGCACTACAAGGACCCCACCAATCGAGTGCACCTCACCCTCACTGGCGCCATCCGTGAAGACGTGCACGACATGGCTTGCCACTCCACAAGGCACCTGGCGAGGCTCACAAGCACGGAGACGCGCAATGAACAGACGCAGCGATTCCCGTGCTGCATCGTCCAAGACCAATTCATCGGAACAATGCCCCTTTGCCCACGAGCGAATGTCAGCCATGATCAAACGGCCCGACTTGCCAAGTATGTATGAATCAGTGTAGTGGAGCCGACCCATGAGACTGAGGTAACGCTTTCGAGAGATCACTCCCTCGCGCAGAAACTCTTCAAGAGACACGACGAGTTCCTCAGCACGACCAGGCTTGTTCCTTACGAGCACCAAACCCTCATCACACCTTGAACAATCAACCTCAACCCCCAACATGGTGGCAGCAGGCTGGAAGGGGCTAAGCTTGTCGTCAGCAAAGGCGAACCCGAGAAGGGAACACAAGGCAGTCATTGTACTCATGGTATTGTCTGAAATGGCACTCGGTGACATTGCAGGGAAATCGTCGAAAAAGTTTCCCCATGGGATCAAAAGCTCAACCCCCAACCTCCACAACAATCTCGAGAGACGGTTGAAATGCAGCACCGAGGCCGCGCTGCCAAAAGGCAACGCCTTCGACTCGAAAAGGCCCGGCACCAGCGTATCAGGGTTAAGCAAAGCGATAACTGCCCAAGCTCGCGAGTCGGCCGACACTGCGAACTGCTTGTAGGCAGCTCGAAGATCAAGCGTGGTCAGAAGCGGCTGATGCCCTGCCTTCTTCCAACCAGGATGCACACGGCCCTTGAGCACAAGCCCCGAGGAAAGCACGAGCTCACAATCATGCCCCCCACACATGGCCCTTGCCCAGATGCGGCAGGTGCAGATAAGTTGATCAAGCGCATTCAAGTCCAGCTTCTCCATAGACCCAAAGGCAAGATTCACCTTGTTCTCGGTGAAATCATCAACAGGCCGCAGCTTGCGCCCGGCAGCAGAAGTCTGCTCCACCCCGAAACGCCGAGTGGGCAACCAGCCAGAGGGATGCCTATCGTCCAGCTGCTGCGACGACAGAGGTCCCTCCAACATACCACTCTCCACCTCCTGCATCGTCTTTTCCCACAGCTCACGCGCATTGCGATCCACGGACGACGATTTTACCTTACCCAGTAGGGCTGGCCTAAGAAATTTTGTGGCAGCAAGAAAGTCATCCTTAGGAAGCTTCGGAGGCCTGGGCTCAAGCGCGAAAACTCCCGTGTGCTTTGCATGCCCCACCAAATCAAAGCCCTTCCTAAGCTCAGCGAAAACGCCCATGTCAACCCAGCCGATTGACGACGCAATCTTCTCAAGAAGCAGGAGCCTTTTGCCTTGCAACACCTTTGCAACCTCAGGGTCTAACGACTTGCGAAGGCCAGCTTCCTCGGCCTCAAGGTCGCGAGCCCACTGGGTCCACTTCTTGAGCAGCTTCGCCCTACGATCCACTACCCAAGCAGGCCCTTTGGTCAGCATGTCAAAAAGGCACTGTTTGAGCACATCAGGCGCAGCATGCAGCTGATCAAAGGGATGCTCAACGTTCAGGCATTCTTCCACAAATTCTTCGGGGGAAGCATACACACCCAGCGACACTTCAAAACACGCACTGGCCTGGTCATCCGGACCCACTGGAGACACAGTGTCACCTGACTCAGACGAGCTCGAATCGACGACTAGGGCATCTGCCTGAACCGTTGTCTCCGAGGCGCTACTCAACCCCACTTCAGAGAGCAACGACGTCGAGGAGATAAGCTTGGAGCCCGCCGGGGCATCCCGCAAAGGTTGCAGCAAGCGACGCTTGTGATCCACCTGGGGCAACGCAGCAACCTGATACACGAGCACACGCTTGAACTCAGGCATGACAGGAGGAATACGACGCCCACGGGGCTGGCGAGCTGAAGAGGCAGACGCCTGGGCTGACACCTGAGGGGCAGGCGCGGCAGGCAGGGGCCGCCCAAGGTGGCGGAAAACGAGCGCCACAAATTGCACGCAGAACGGGCGCGGATATGCCGCCTCGTCTGCCGTAGGGAAGTGCACCTTTCCACCTGGGGCAACCTTTGGTGTCCACGGCAAATGTTCATGCCCCCCGGAACACCGCTGGCGAAAATGGCGTAGCCCAAAGCACGAAGTGAGCAAAGACCTGTGGGTCAGACGGGACCCCCCATAACAACACATGTCGAAGGAGAAGACATGGTTGTCCTTCACCAAGGGCTGGAAACAGGGCAGCTGCCAGAGCATACTCGACTCAGGATTCTCGACAGACCAAGGAATAGCTCGACGACCCAAGTCCTGCAGGAAAAGACCCAGCTTAGTGTAAATCTGGTTGGCTGCCTCAACCTTTGCCCGGTCGACGCCGTTCAGGGACGGCAAGCCCATAGGGAACTGCTCTGAACGAAGAGGGCCAGCAGACACACCCTTGCGCCGGATATGCCGGGCCATAGAGCATGTGCCGCACGGTGGAGCGGCATGCACAAACAGGATGTCGCAAGTGTCAATCAAGTGTCTTAGGAAGTCCCAGGTCGAATCCTCAGTGAGGCTGAGGTTACACACCTTAGCCAACGGAAGGTGCCGATTGTGTTGGTGGTCAATGGGCATGACCGGGACGCCGACCTCATGAAAGCAGCGCGACAACATGGCAGTACCAGCACATAGCTCTAAGAACAAGGGCTCACCAGCAGTCGGCTTAGGAATGTCGGGAACCGAAGGCACAGATGCAAGGATGGGCAATCGAGGCGGCCAGGGA
Organism: Symbiodinium natans; assembly: GCA_905221605.1. Lineage (NCBI taxonomy): Eukaryota > Dinophyceae > Suessiales > Symbiodiniaceae > Symbiodinium > Symbiodinium natans. The sequence goes on along the minus strand of CAJNDS010000565.1, from coordinate 78,399 downwards.
AGACGCACCGGCAATTGCGGGCGCACTTGGAACGCAACAGCATCGGGCTGGTCTGGCAAGTTAAACTGCAGGGCAGACAAGCGGGCAGAAGCCTCGGCGGACAGCCTCGAAAATGCACCGATAGAAAAGGCCACTAAGACCACACGGCGGCCTTTCCAAGGCTCAGTGAGATGCAGAGCACGACGCGCATCAAAGAGCACGGGCCCGGCTCCCACGGGCAAGAGAACTCCCTTCTGCTGCTGGCCATTGACCTGTCGAGAGACAGTGCCAGAGTCAGTGGCCACCCAAATTTCACCCTTCTCGAAACTCGACAAAGGAACCACCAGATTGGGCACACAAGAATTCTGCTGATCACGGTGGGGTTTTGCGCGAACCCCTTCAAAAACCACAACTGAAGTGAACTTATGCCCTGGGGCAGATTGGCGCACGAACGATGCAAAGACGCGGGACGCCTGAGGGAAAACAGCAACATTAGTACGCAACCCAACCTTGACCCGAGCGAACGCTCCGGTAGCAAAGGCCTTGCCCTCAGTTCCACGCTGGGGCGCGGCCATTGGCAACATCTCAAAAAGCTGCAAAACATCGCTCGCCTCAAGCCACGGCTTCTTGAGCAGCTGAGACGCAAAAGCTTCGGGGTTGCTGGAAAGCGGCTGAGGCGGAACTGAGGCCGAGCACGGGACATGTTTCGGTGATGACTCCCCTTCAGGGATCTCATCATCGGAAGAAGAGAGCACAAGCTCCTCACCAAGCTGTGCTACATCTTTATCATCAGTCACGTGGACCTGCGCCTCAGAGCCTAGTCACTCCCTCTTATGCTTGGGGCAATTTGTATAGACATGATCCCGCTTGAAGCAACCTTTGATGCAACAAATGTGAAGACCACGATCGCACTTGCCACTAGTGACGGTACGCTGACACCGCCCCAAGTTGTGGTCGAAGCAGATGGGCAAGCCCCGGGTGGTGACCGGCACCCCATCGGACAGCTCAGCAGGCATACGAACATTTCCCTTGCCTTTACCTTTCCCTTTACCTCTACCGCGACCCTTCAAACCCCTGCGGTCATCATAGGGCCCAGGCCGTGGATGCAAAGGAGCTGGCGGAGGCAAGGGCAAGGGTTGCAGCAGGTGAGTGACATTGTTGCAAGACATGGCGTCACTCCAAATGCGATCGACCGGTCGTCCGGAAGCCACCACCTGAATCCCCTGGCGGGTCCGATCAGCTGCTTCAACAAAAACCTGCCTGTCCGCCTGGATGAGTTGCTGGAGCGTGACGCGGGCATACTGGTCGGGCGGATCCCGAAATCGAGCCTGAAACAACGCCTCAGACCAACGCTCATGCTCCGAAAAGCTCAGAATGCCAGCTTGGTCCAGCGCAAGCCCACGACGTGTAAGTGCATGCTTAAGCAAAAGGTCAGTGGACACATCGGCCTCCACTTTCACGGCTTGCGACCTAAGAGACACGTGCCCCGTGCCATCCACAGCAAGCATCTTGTCATCCCGGTCCTTCTTGAACTTCACTTCATCATCCCGGCAGGGACAAGATTGCAAAGGTAGGTATGAAAGAGAATTATCCTCATACATCTGAACACAACGATCGATGACCGAATGACCCGGGAGAGTAGGGCCATGGATGTTCAAGCCAGCAAGCCTGACTTGTTGCCGCTGAAGCCTATCGGCTCGATCGGGAGCCGCCAACCGCCTCGGAGCAGAATCTTCCGTTCGTTCAACCTGCACCTGAAGCTCTGAGACAGTGAGGTTGTAGCTCTCATGAAGAAGCCTGCGCAGCACGCTCAACTCTGCCACATTAGCAGCGCGCCCCAACACACCAGCAACTGCATCGGTAAAAGGGGACTCGTCAGTGTTGCCGGGCACGAACGCACTAATGAAGGCAAATTTGCTCATGCAATCAATGCCGGCATCAGTGAACTTCTTCAAAACGTCAGCGGCCAACCCCAAGGCCGTCGCCCTGGAAGAAAAGTTTGCCTTGCTCTCGGTGATGGCCATGGCGAATGGTCCTGCAAGTGCACTACACGATCCTTCAGCCAAAACTGTATGCTCAAGTTTACACTCACAACCACAAGGCATTGTCGTATGCAAATCGCAACATTCACGGAACCACAGCACCGTACAGCCACATTTTCAAGTCATGGTTGACTTCCATCCAAAACCGCGTGCCCCGGTTAACCTGAGCACTTTCAGCTCACCGAGTGGACCGGCACGCCAAAGCACCGCGAGCACCGGTGCAACTGCTCACATAATCAAACTTCACCGCGAGGACCGGTGAGTGCATAGCCGAGTCTATCCGGCTGCGTCACAAAGACACGACCCATGCGCCGAGTGATCCGGCTGCCCCTCAGTTGAGCCGGGCTCACTTGAAACAATTCAAGCACATGTCAGCCATGAACCTTGGTTTCTCACTGAGCCTCTCGAACTTTCGCGTGCACGCCTTTCCGCACTTCAGCCGATTCCCACTCTCGTCAGCGAGGCGGTGCAACTTCCTTGAAGTTATATGGCGAACATAAACCAGAGCATCAGGATCCTGAACCACAAGTTCAGCCCAAGGCGGCACAACCTGATCAGCGGCCGCTTCCTCTGCTCTCAAGTCTTGCACATTGTCCTCTTCATCGAGCGAAACTTCGGATTCCGATGGCTCCTCAACGAACTCAGGCCCAGGCTCCCTCTGCGGCTGGGTCGGGAAGTAACCCGACCGCGTGACATCCGGCAAAAACAGGCCTTGTCTGATGTCCTGGATGACAGCCTCCAGCGACCTCAGGGCTGGAGAAACATTGTCACGCCCATAAACGTGCATCATCTCATCCTGCGGGGCCTTGTGATACCCCAAAACACGCCGATGCAGAGGATCAACTCCGTGCTTCGACAGCCAAGAAAGACACGTGCATTTGCAGCTGTGAGTCCCGAGCTTGCGTGCCTCAGGGAAGCCACGAGAAATAAGAATCCCCCGGAGCCATGCAGCGGCCACCGTAGCTGAAGGGGGAACCGGAGCCCAACCCCCTTCCAGCCCTCGACTCGGCAGCAAAGGAAAGTCCTCGCCTTCAGGGATGCCCATGTCCTCGCGGAGACCTAACCAAGTCTTAAACCAAGGAACTGCAGTCAGGCCGAAAAGTGGCCCTACCATCGGGAGCAGAGCCGTCTTCCTTTCCAGCGAGAAACTCGTCTTTGTCCTTGAAGCTTCCCCTTGAAAATATCCTGTCAAGCGGCCAGCAAAACCTTCAGGCTCATCGATTGCAAGATTCTTCAGACCTTGGGCATCGCTATACCTTGCTCGAAGGAAAACACAAACGAGGAAGAACCCCGCACACAGCCTGTCGATATCTCCTTCACGTTCGGAGATCACCAATCTCTCAAGGGCCTTCACCATGTCAACGGTGAGGGGTGGCTTCTGCCGTCGCTTCCTTTTGTTCAAGAACATCGAACGAGCCAAGCCCCCAAACCGACCACTGCTCAGAACATCAGAAACATTCTCAACGCCCAGCACAAATTTGCAAAATGCAAGTGCAGACATCAGCGCCTTTCCGAATGACGGCGCACAAGTGCTCTCGGATTCAAGCAGAAAATCATACAAAAGCGCCTCGCTGAAGGGTAAGGGCTTGCGCTGGCGAGCCTTGGCCCAGGCAACAAACCTGATGAGAGGCCCAGCACGGCTGTGCAAGGTACCTGCCGATTTGCCGGAAAAAGTGTGCAGAAGGCCCTGAGAAATCGCCTCGTCATTTCCCACGAAAGCAGCACACCGCCTACCGACGTCAAAAGACAAAGGATCCTCAACCACTAAAGCAACCCACTTTTGTATGGCAGCACTAAGCCTCCTCTCAAGGTGAGCACCCCAAGAATCGTCCAAACGGACCCGGGAAATCGCAATCTTCGTGACTGCAGCAACGGTTGGCGTCACTGGAGTGATCACAGGCACAAGAGACGGCACTGGTGGGAACATGCCTCGTGACCTAACCACACCGGTAAAGAGCACTGAAGAAGGCCTCAACCGAAAATCCCAAGACCGAGAATAGCCCGTTTTATTAACCTTACGAGTGCAGGCAGCCAAATGAGCCTCATAATCCTGAACAGGCACCTCTGCCTGTCTCCGCCGGTCGTTGTCCTCAGGCACACGAAGGGACCCAGGATCCAAACCCCCAGCTAGCAAATCTTCTGGGGCACGAGGGGGCTGAGCCATGTGGATAAAGGGCACTATGCAGACAGCTGGAGAAGCTGTCGGGCGCACGCGTGCGGCCCGCGGCCGGAGCAAGCAAGTGCAAGCCAACTGGAAGGCTGGAGCCAGAGGAGCACGCGGGCCCCTTCCCTGGAACTGAGAAGCACTCCGCAAAGAGAACCCTCAAGAACGTACGTGAAGAGACTGGGGGGGGCCTCCAGACTGCGCTCGAGTGAATCAAGGTGGAACGAGCGGGGCCTGATGCTGAGCGCCTGAAAGGCAGGCGCCTGAAAGACAGGCACGCGTGGCCAGTCTCCGCTGAGGGAACTCTCCTCTGAACTCGAGGTGCTGTCCATCCACCGAGAGCACACAGGCCCCCGGCTTGCACGACCCCTAAGGGGAGACCACTAGCACCTCGAACCTCTAGCACGGCACCCTTACGGGAGTAGCGGAGGCTCAACACGACTTAAAATTTTCTCTGTGGCGCTCACACTTGAGCACTGCGTTGCAAGCCGGGATGGCAACCCGTTCAAGAAAATTTCTGCACATGAAGGAAAACGCAAGTCAAGCAAAACTGACCCACAAAACTGCATTGCACATCAATCACACTCACGTGCACAGGCAGTGATGCATTGTGCCCTCAAAGCTTGCACAGGTGACCAACGGCATATGTCCAAGAAAATCTCAGTTTGAAAACGCTCGTACCCTCGCTGTCCTAAGATGAAAAAGGGATCGTAGATGCGCTTGCTTTCTACTGAATCCCAGACGGCATGTGGCACAATCATGCAGTGCTTGATGTCTCCACACGGTTGTTTTACTCGTGCAGTTTGTCCCCTGTTGAGCTGCCAGGTGCGTGAGTACAACAAGTCGTCATGCAAATCTTACATGAATGCTTCTGAATGTACAGCAACAAGACAGGACAAGCAAAACAGGACAGGTGTGCAATAATCGTATTGAATTAGTTAGGGCCAAGTTTAGTAGTGCGTACGAGGTTTTGCTTGTCAGTAGTTCTTGGACGGGCAAGAAAAGCCTTTGCTATGATGTGCGGTCGAAAACACACCAGATGACGTGAATATGTGTTTTCATTGTTCTTCGCTACTTACTTGATACATCCTGCGGGCTAGCCGCGGATGTGAGATTTTGTCCAGCGGGCAGCTTTGGTCCTGCGGGCGAGCTAGCCGCGCGTTTGAGAGTTTGTATTGCAGGCAGTCTGTGTGTGCATTTTGCTGAGCTGGTGTTGCTGTGTTGGTGCTGAACTGGTTGTTTGCTGATTGACGGTTGCTGTCTTGCCCGCTTCCCAAACGCTACAGTAGACATGTCATGTGGTCGGGCTGCTGCACGTTGCTGCTGAAGCTTGCTAACCCTAGTTGTGCCATAATTAAAGGCCAAAAATGTTAACTCTAACTGAGACCCGAGCCAGGTATGCGAGCGCCACGCAAATTCGAAGACAGCACAAGCACAGCAACAAGACAGCACAAACGCCACAAGCACACGACAACCAAGTCTTCAAGAAAGGTGTAGGGTTTAGGGGAATAGGGTTGGACGTTTGAAACCGCAGGGTCTTGGGCTTAAAACTGAACTACCTCACATGTTTTTCGAATCTATACCCATCCTAAACACTTAGACTTGTTTTGTGATGGATTTTTTTGCATTGCTTGCGCGGACCATACATATATAATATATAAATCCGTTACTTCCACCTGAAAAACAAACATCCGGTTAGCTTTTGGGAAACATCTGATTTCGGCCGTGCTGGTTTGAAGATAGTCATGTCTTTCCAACCAAGGCGCGTAGCAAGTTCCCGAATCACTGGTACTTGCACAGAAGCCCTACCTGACTGAGAGTAATATGCCTTCTGAATGTGCGGAGGACACTGTCGGAACCACGCCGCTGTCTCTTCCTCCCGGTCCGCAACAAGCTCTTCCACGGCCCGGGTCACTGCCCGTCGCATCTCAGGCAACACGTTGCGGAAGTGTCGCCACACAGGGAGCCATTGCAGAAGCCCTGGCTCGATTCGCGGATCCTGCTGCGCTGAATGCCGACACTGCTGAGAAGCTGCCCAATGTTCATACGGGTCAACGATGTCAGAGAGATCATCCGCATCAGCCAACGTAGGAACACCTGGACCGTTGAGGAGCGGCGCCGACTCCCAAATACGCACCATGCACCCAATGGCATCGCATCCCAATGGGTTTGGTTGTGGACGCAATGCCCCAGCCTCGGTTGACAACAATCCGAAGAGAAAGAACAACTTGGCCGCTCGCAGATGCCAGCCGTTCGCAAGTGCGCGGTGGCGGGCCTTGTCGCGCAGCTTTCTTGTCCACCCGCACGGAAGATGGTGCAACTGCTCCTTCACTTCCGCTGTGGCTAGACGAAAGGCACCCGACTTGTCCGTGAACATGTTTTTATCCTGGTAATGTCAGGGAGCATAACTGCGATTGTCTCGTAGCCAACGTGCCTGAGTTTGGCTATCGACCTTGCCTTTGCTGCTTCGCGGCGCAGGCCGACCTTCTGGGCTCTCGGACGGCGTTGTCAAACAAGGCAACACACCAACGCGGTCCAGCAAGACGCTAGGCCACTTCAGGCCCCCCAAGTCGAAATCATCAATCTTGTCCGGATGGACTGCAAAGGTGACGCGAGGAACTCCCTGATGCGTTGACCAACGCAGTTTGGCAGGGCAATCAGAGCGATGACTGACTTGCTGCCACGGAACGCGTGTCCACCACACTCTTGGTCGCGAAATGATCCCGAAGTCGCTAGAGTCGTGCATCACTGCCTGCGCGGCCAAAGCCTTCTCGAACGCCCTGATGTCGGCCTTGTTCTGTGGGAGGACATTTTCCACGATCAACACTGCTTGGGGCCTTCCCCAACTCCTCTCCAGCTCTTTGACCAGCTCGGCAAAGCGAACGAATTTCGAGCCTTCCAAACCCTGAGCACCTGGAGCGGAAGAACGAATCCTACTATAGTCATGGCAGGGGGGACCGCCCGCGATGATGACAGTAGCCTTGCGTCCCGGGTCGATAGCGTCCAAGCGCTCAATCAGATCCGCAACACGCTCGTTGTCAACATCACCCCTGTGATCTGCCTTCGGAAAGTGCTCCTTTGTCAACGCTGCTAGGTCCTCGTCAGACTCCCACAATATCATGTGCCCCTTCCAGGATTTCTCCTCAAGGATCTGCTGGAAAACCAACGCAGCCGTGCCAATGCCATCGAAAAAGCTCAACAGTATTGCGTCGACGGACTCAGTCTCGCGTGGCATGCCACTGCGGAATTTTCGACGGAGGGGTCCTCGCGGATCCTCTTGCTTCCGCTTGTGCCCATGCCCGGTCGGCTGCACATCGACAGCCGGAACTAATCTGACTGTTGATAAGCTGGCATCGGTGTCGGGTCCGTCCGATTCAACATCTTTGTCGAACGGCCCGCGCTGTCCCTACTCCCTTTGCGAGTTCTTGTCCTCCTGCCCGTACTGGTGGCTCTTCTGCTGCCAGGATGACCACGAGGAACCGTGCCACGAAGACCACGATGGGGTCTGGTAGTTGGAGGCGTAGGGGCCCCGCCGCCAGCTATCATTCCGTCGCTCCCATCCGCGATCGTCCCAATAACCCTTGCCACCGCGAGTCTTCGTCTTGGTCTTGCCTTTCCCTTTGCCGTTGCGGTCGACGTCCTGCTGGTCATAGCGGAATCGTTGACGCCCAGCACGGTCTAAGATCACGACGTCCCTGGAGACAGCGTCCTGGAGCGCTTGGTTGTCCAGGATGATCTCTTCCGTGATCGACTTGAAAGTTCTCTTGGACCTCAAGGCGAGAGCAATCCGCCACGCACATGCTTCCCAGTACATCCTCAACTGCCCCAGTTTGCTTGTCCTTGACCGCACTTGCTTCTCAAACCAATCAATGTACTTCGAGACAGCCGACTCGCTACCCATTTCAACAAAGATCATCAGGACGCGAATGGAGTCCAAGCAGTCCACGAACGAGAGCACGCTTTTCGGGTGCCACGGGGCATCTGCTTCGGTCTCAATCTGATAGTCAGAGTTGAGGGTCAAAATCGCACCCTGGGCCTTCTGCTTCTTCTTCGCAACGCATAGGGGGTTGGGGTTCCCGGACGATTCAAAGTAACGAGCCTGGACCACCTCGTGAAGCCCAATAGCTGTGTGACTCTCTGCGCGCATCTCGTGCACCACGCGAGCAACTACTGTCTCTGCACCGATCAGCTTCTCTTGCGGAAACTTTCGGGTCTCGTCTCCGATCTTGACAGCTTCAAACTTTGCGACTTGCTGCTGCCAGTAACCACTGGGAAGCTCTTTGGACGAAGACTTAGTCACCGAAGCCGCTGGTGTGGATGCCGGCAGTGTCGGCGCCGTTGGTGCTTCGCCAAGGCTGCAATCCTTGAAGCATCTGCGCCACAAGTATCGAAGCTTGGCCTTCGCAATGGGGACCGGGGAACTCAAGCTTTGACAGCAGAATCTTTTCCCCACCTGGGAGCTCAAACTCCGACTCGAGCGGCTTTGCCAAAATTTCGTCCACCTCCTCCACCTTGAAGGCTATGGACGCCATCACCTCAACTGATGTAATGTCGCGGCTGACAATGTACTTCTGGATGTCACGAGGGATGCCCGCTTGCTCCATCGCTTGTTGGAAGGACGCATGCACGACCGCCATCGCCTGTGACTTTACACAAAATTCAGCGGAACGGAAACACTGCTGGGGCACAACGCTACAGAAACGGATCCTTCAAGCAAAGCGCTGGCAAAATGTAAAGCAAATCAAGGTATCCGGAGCTACAACAACCACTGGTTCCTGTCCACACCATGACCATGATCGTGCTCGGCTGGAAGCAGCATTTCACGACACCCTTTCTGCTGTCCCCAATCCGCACACTCGCTGCGCACGTGCGGCGCAATAAGATATGACGCACGAGCGGCGCAAATAAGTTCTCATTCCCCACAGCGCTCGTGCGGCGCTGGCGCACGTGCGGCGCAAGCGCGCGTGCGGCGCAAGCGCGCGTGCAGCGCAATACATCTCAACACAATGTACAAGTTATTCGCACTATCTCAGTCTGTCTCTGAGTCTGACGAGCTCGAGTCTGACGAAGTGTTGGAGCCTGACTCTTCCCGGTTGCTGTCTATCTCACCATGCTCGGCACACTCTGGAAAGCAGCGGCGACAGCGTGTGGCCACAGGGGCTTCGCTCGCTCTCGTGAACGCAGCACAACCATACTGCCACAGGCCACACCTTGTCCTCCATGTGACTGGCAGCTTGTCGAGTTCATGAGGGTCTCGCGCATGGGCTTTGTTGCCCACCACGAGCGGTGGCCTCTCTTGCAATGCTTCCACGCGAGCTGCCAAGATTTCGAGCTTCTCAGTCAGAGCTGCCAGAGAGTCTCCAACAGCCTCGCAGTTCAACTGATCCCGCTTCTTCTTCGCTGGCTCGGCGACATGCACCGAGGGGTCAAAGATCTGATCCAAGGAGAATGTCTCCAGGGCTGCCTCCTGCACGTATCTCTCGACACTGCGGCTGCCCCACCGCCCCAACAACATGATGGTAGGCAGAGGCACGAGGCGTCTGGCCAAAAACTGTGCACCCGAAACTCGAAGGACGTGGCCATTGAAACGCTCAAGCATCGCCTGGCCCTGAGCACCTGCACGCTTCATAGCGATTGGCGACGCCGAGAGCTGAGAAAAAGCGGAGCTTCCAAATTCTTCGGGCGAATCTTCTCGAAAGCCACAGCATTGTGGTACGGGCACATTCTTGCAGGAACGTGGTCGCAATAACATCCATGTTTTTCGCAAAACAAGGTTGCCTTGCTGGTCACACTTACTTGCTGCTAGTGTGAGGGTCACCTCCATGCGCTCGCAATCAACAGTCAAGTGCTTGCTCTGCAACGCTGCGATCTCGATCTCTCTAAGCAGGAACCAGCATCCCAGCACTAACATGCACACGGCCTGTCGACGGGCACTCGGAATTTCCTCGAAGGGGCTGGGCAGCACCACCTCTTCAAAACGGAATGCGTCCTTAAGCGCAGGACCACCTATTCCACGCTCAAGAGAACGAAGAGCATCTCTCATGCACAGCAGCACATCTGGCGGCACTTCTGCTTTCATCTGAAGCACATGCTCTCTGCGAGCCCTGGCAAAGTACTGGCGCGCTGATCTATACCCTCCTGCCTTGAAGGAGGCCGCCACCTTTTCGATTCCGTCCCGCGATAGCGGCAAAGCCGGAATTCCCCAGGCGTCACACACCTTTGACCAAGTCCGCCACCGAGAGGCCTGCGGTTTCTGGTTGCTGGGCGCCCACACATCACGCTTGAAGCTAGCGAGCGTAGCCTCTCGCGCTGAGGGCCTTGCCGACTCTAACGCCTTGGCCAAAGAGCCTGCTGCAGTTGGCTTGGCGACAGGAAGATCGGTTCTTCTCAACTTTGCGGGCGGCGCCTCGCCCATGCTCTTTTCACCACGCTTGACCACATCGGGCCCCAAGGCAAATGTTAGCAACGCTTGCACTGAACCAGACAGCTCGGGCGGCAGTCGACCGGCTTCAAGCGCGCGTGCCGCTGCACTAATGTTGTCTACATCGAGGGACTCCAGCCACATCAGCATCTCGAGATCCACACCTGAATCAACAAGCGCTTCGGCAAGGCCCGCGAAGCTGTCTGGATATTCCATGGCTCTCTTTCAACACCGGCGACTCGACGACCTACTTCTGGACGGCTACCACGCGCCTCAGAGAAGTAACATGACCTGCAAGCATTGGGTCAAACAAGCATTTGCAAAGCGCCTTGCTCACATCAGCAATCAACCCCAACAAGCAAGCCACGCCACTAAACAACAGAGAGGGGACAAAAAAAAATCACACGCACGCAAACGAAATCACTTGTCACGCTTGCCAATCTTGCTTCCCCACATAACGTCCTCTTCATTGCGGGCTATCCTTCACTGCCGTTCAGCTCGTGCCCGTGACCAAGCGCAGCAACATGTCGGCTGGGACGTCGCCGCCCCAAGTGCAGCCAGGCACCAGAGTGGAGTCGACAGCATCAGCCACCGAAGTGTTTCGCACCATGAGCGCGGGGGAAAGCTTTCCGACAAACTTGCAAAGAGTTTGCAGCTGCTACGAGCTCTCTACGACGAGCTTCGAACCAAACTCGCAAAGGCGCAAGCGCTCGTAACATGTCACTACGTGCACTGCGGGCACTCCTGCACTGCGATACATGTGAGGTCACCACGTGGAAGGATTTGAAGAGCAGCCTTCGGCCTACAGCCTCCGCCTTACGCGGTTTTCCCAGGCTGCAAAGCTGGAGCGGGCTCTGCATGGAATCTCAGAAAACTGGATAGTCCTGGTGCATGGGTTTCGTAGCCGCCGTAGCCAATCACATTGATCGTACGCTTGAGCGTTTCCGCCAGGGGCGCGGGCTGGCGTGGCTGTGCCAGATCGCCCGCCAGCGGCGCGACCCTTTTTCCTATGTCAAAGTGTTTTTCATACATCGGCTCGGGAATGCATGCGTCGCGTTGTACTGAGTGCTGTGCGACGCTGCTGCCTTCTACACTCCGTTGTGTCCAAGGCTCTGGATGCGCTGCTTGCTACCAATGGTCAAACTTCACATCTGTACAAGAGATAGTCGGCACGGTGCATGACTTCAATGTACGCTCATTCGAGCTGGGTGTTGACTGTGGCCTCACTGTAGCTGCAGGCATGAAGACCATTTTCGACATTTGCCCCTGTCCAGATGAAGTGACCATGTGGAAGGTTTTGTCTGAATGATGGCCGTTGCGATAAGGGGCAGCTGGGGTGTTGCGCAAGTCCTTGCTCCCTTGATTCCACTTTGGCAGTCATACAGCACTTCTCTACGACCCAATTTGATACACACTGAAGTCACTGAGTGGGGGAATTCGGCCCCTAGGACTGCGCTCAGCAAAGCTGTGTGTCTTTGCGGCACTCCAAAGTGTCTGCTACCATGTCAGGGATGATCCGTGTTTTGCTCTTGGAGCTCTGTTCAGTAAACCAGATTTGTTGGTCTTTGCTTTGCTCTAGGCTGGTAAGCTATCTGTCAGGCCATGTTTTCCTGATCATGTTGCTGTATATTTGTACAGTGAAACAAATCCGCCGAGGCCTCGGGCCGAAGGTGCCTAGGTTGTGTTCCCGGATTTGGCCCGGATCTGGCAGCCCTTATCTCCTTATCTAGCCTGGAATGGGTACTTTTTGTCGGCGACCCCCCCTAAACGTGGCTGGGTCGTATCTCCGGAGCTGTGTTGGGCCAGGCCGAGGCGAATCGCGTAGACAAGGCATAACACGAGACACTTGTGAGTGATCGTGGAATTTGCTGAATCTGCTGCGGAAGGTCTGTGGCACAGGCCGGTCGGGAAAGAACTTTGGCGTGTTAAAGTCAGACAGCCATGCCTCGTGGCGCTTTCCCGGCAAGCAACTTGCACCACACGTGTGCGCGCTGCTTGCGCTCATTGGGAACATTGCGCAGAACACCGGCCATCTCATACAAGCCAAACTCTCGTCGACTGTCGTTTCAAGATTTTCAATTAACAAAAACAAAGGACGGCCCTCGGAACATTGATGAGCCCAAAGGCAAGTCTTTGAGAAGAGGGAGTCTCTCTCTGACGCCGACAATGGTCAACAAAGTATACTGTACATTCCTAGGGTCACTGCATCTCCTACTGACTGATGCGGTGACAAAGTCAGCCCCCGGCCTGCCCTTGTTTTCCTGGCAGCGTCAAGAAGTTCGAGAAAACTGGAGGGTGTTGCAGACTGGAAGAACATGACAAGAAAGCAAACATGCAAGCAACACTCAATTTGAATCAACATGACGAAACCTGTGGCCACGTGAAAAGCAGAGCTGCTTCTAAAGTTCGGGAAGCAGCCGTGTTCCAACGCATCCCAGGAGCATCGACTCAAGGATACGAAAGGCTGGCCAGGATGAGCAGTCATCCTGACAAATTCTCACCATTTCTTCGCATGACCTGCTGACTCGAGAGAAACATCACAACCTGGACTATTGGACGTTAAACATATGTTTGGCCGCTGTTAAAAAGACAGTTTTTGGCCAGAAAGAAAAGGAGCCTGCACCTCCAATGGTGTCCTGAGGGAAGCTCAGGACAGGGGGAGTGAGGAGGTTGCCTTTTACAGGTTTGAAAAGGTGAAACACCCATGGATGTTGTGGCTCAAGAATGGCCACTAACAACTTAACAACGGCTGTTCAAAGCAAAAAAGTAGTGCCCCGGGGTTTGGGGTTGGGGTTGGTGTCTGGTTACCTTGGTAAGGATATCCCCCTCCCTCTTTCGGGTGCTCTTGTTTGGATCCGTGTTGTGTTCTTCGGTTCAGGGAGTACATCTAGGCAGCCAAGGGTTGGGATTCTTCTGTTTCCCCTTTCGGTTGCCCCCGTACCCTAAACCCTAAACCCTAAACCCTGAACCCTGAACCCTGAACGCTGAAAAACCCTAAACCTCCCCTATTCTCTCAAAACGAACCCCCCCGCCCATTTGTATAACTTACTTACAAGCTCCACTTGCGCAACGAAGCCCACTACTATTTTTTCGAGGGTGGAGCAAAATGAAAGGAAGTCAGGATGGCTCGGTTGGAGGGTTTGGGGTAAGGTGCGGAAAGCACTCTTCCCCTTAAATCGGGTTTGGGCAAAGACTTAGAAATTAAAAGTTTAAGAGTTTTCCACGCATGGATCACAAGAGAGCCATGAATGTGGAATCCAAGCACCCCTGACCCCCCAAATAGATGGGACGGTGGGCCGGACGCGCAAAAAAAATGAATTATGACATGTTTGTTGAAAGTCTGAATGGGCCGCCCTAAACCCTAAACCCTAACCCCTAAACCCGAAACCCTAAACCCTAAACCCTAAACCGTTACCCCACAGGGCAGGCCGTCTGCATCTCAGAGGTGGTTGTAGACACTACGCCCACCCTAAAAGCCCTAAACCATAAACCCTGAAAACCCCTACATCCTGAACCCTAAAGACCTATACACCCTAAGCCCACAAAAAACTCAAAACCCTAAACACAACCCCGAAGCCCTAAACCCGAAAAAGTAGCAAGCCAAGTCCCCTGCAGTACGTCCGAGAGGTCAGCTTGGCGGCAAATAAGAAACTCTAAACCCTAGACCCAAAAAACCCTAAACCCTAAAACCCTTGCACCCTAAACCCTGCCTAAAAGAGGAGAGAGAGGAAAAAACAAACCCTAAACCCTAAACACTAAACCCTCAACCCTAGCAAAACCCTAAACTCTAAACCTAAAAACCCCGAAGCTCGAAACCGTAACAAACTTTAAACCCTAGAGCCCTAAACCCTAAAAAAACCCTAAACCCTAAAACCCGTACATCCGAAACCCCAAATACCCGGAAGCCCGAAACCCCAAAACCCCTTGAATGCCAAAAACCCCTAAACCCTAAAACCCCTAAAGCCTAAACCCTAAAACCCGAAACCCTAAACCCTAAAAACCCTTAAGTCTTGACCCTAAAAACCCCTAGTCCCTAACCCCAAAGAAGCCTCGAAACCCTAAAAGCCTCTAAGCCCTAAGAGACCCTCAGCCCGAAAACCCCAAAAACCCTAAACTCCAAAAGCTCCGAAACTCTAAACTCAATAAACCCTAAACACTAAAGAATCCCTGAACCCTCAAACTCCTAGACGGCTCCTGGACTTGGGACCAGGACGAGCTCAAACAAGTAGTCACCACCCCAATCTACCCGGCAGCGCATGCCCTGGAAATAGTTTAACGGCGCACCAAAACGGGCCGAACCGCAGAAGCTGCACACCCATCCACGAACTGCGGGCCGTCCTTTTTTCATTCACACGCATGCCTCGCGTCGAAGCGCATGGCCACCCGGGTGGACCAACGGGGCCAGCCCCTCCAAGGCGCACACATGTCCGCGCCCAAGGTGCCCACCGCGTTTCCCGCGTCCAGGCCGCACACACGTCTTGTTTTCATTGGTTTTTTCCAGGTATTTCGAAGCTTTCGGATTCCGGAAACTTTCTCAAAAACAGTTTTCTTGGGTTGAGGGTGGCTCTTCAGGGCTTTGAGAGCACGTGCAGCTTGGAAGTGCCGCGCGCAGTGGCTTTCGGCTTCAGGGTTTAGGCTTTAGGCTTTAGGGTTTCGGGTTTAGGGTCCAGGGCTAAGGGTTTCGGTTTAGGGTTTAGGGTTCAGGGTTTAGGGTTTAGGTTTAGGGTTTAGGGCTTTCGGGTCTAGGGCTTTCGGGTAAGGGTTGAGGGTTTTGGGTTTCGGCTTTAGGGTTTAGGCTTTAGGCTTCAGGGTTTAGGATTCAGGGTTTAGGGTTAATTTCAGGAGGGTTTTTAGGGTTTAGGGCTTAGGGTTTAGGGTTTAGGCTTCAGGGTTTAGGGTTTAGGCTTTAGGGTTTAGGGGTTCAGGGTTCAGGGTTCAGGGGTTCAGGGGTTCAGGGGTTCAGGGGTTCAGGGGTTCAGGGTTTAGGGTTTAGGGTGTAGAAGGGGTCAGCTGAACGAAATAGTGTGAAGACATGCCCACCCCAAGGCCACCCAATCACAACTCACTGCGAAACCAAACCGGAGCCAGCCCAAACCAAGCCAACCATTCACAACTCACACATCGCATATTCTCATGAGAGGACGCTGGAGAAACTTCGGACTTCGAACGGTTGTGCAAAATCTCGAAGACGAGGAAGCTCCAGCGAGCAGTCCAAGCCTTCAAGGATTGGACTTCTGGGTCACCTGGAACTTTGGGCCACCCCTTTAAGTTTTTGCGAAGGGGACGGTCTGAAGGGCCCTCTCACAGGAAACTCAGGCGTGGATAGGTTGCAAGTTGAGGGTCACTTGGGGCCACAAGGCAAAGGATACCCCGTCAGGTTGGGACGGTCTGGGCCGAAGGGCCCTCTCATAGAAAATTCAGGCGTGAAAAGGTTGCAGCTTGGGGCTCACTTGGGGCCACAAGGCAAAGGAGACCCCTTCAGGTTGTTGCGAAGGGGACGGTCTGGCCGAAGGGTCCTCTCATAGAAAATTCAGGTGCGACAAAGGAGACCCCTTCAGGTTGTTGCGAAGGGGACGGTCTGGGCCGAAGGGCCCTCT
Organism: Symbiodinium natans; assembly: GCA_905221605.1. Classification (NCBI taxonomy): domain Eukaryota; class Dinophyceae; order Suessiales; family Symbiodiniaceae; genus Symbiodinium; species Symbiodinium natans. The sequence continues at coordinate 62,196 of CAJNDS010000565.1, read as the reverse complement.
CATAGAAAATTCAGGTTGCAGCTCTTGGGCCATCAGCTTATTGCGAAGGGGACGATCGCCCAAAAGCCCTCGCATAGAAAATCAACGATTCCTCCCAGGGGCTCCCAGGGGCCTGTCAGGGGCCTCTCAGGAACCTTTCAGGGGTCTTTGCAGCTCTTATCAGAGTCCCAGGGGCCCTCCCAAAACCCTCCCAAACGCCTCGCAGGAGGGAGACGCCCCTAGGATTTTAGGGTGATCATGTTTCTGCAGTGTTGCTTGGCGACCAAGCCCTCAGGGGTGCGGTGGGCAGGCTCTGCAGCTCAAGCAGAGTAGGGTTTAGGGTTTAGGGCTTCGGAGAGCATCTGCGTCCCCAACCTGCCCCCCCCCCCCACCCCCCACCCTCAAAGAGCGCCGCTTGGGCAAAGTGTTGCAGAATGACTGGGGGGTTGGGCAGGGGTTGGGTGGGGGGGGGTGGGTTTAGGGATTAGGGTTTAGGGTTTAGGGTTTTAGGGGGGACGGTTTAGGGTTTAGGGGGTTTTGGGTTTAGGATTTAGGGTTTAGGCTTTAGGCTTCAGGGTTTAGGGTTAGGGTTTAGGGTTTAGGGTTTAGGATTTAGGGTTTAGGGTTTAGGTTTAGGGTTTAGGGTTTAGGGTTTAGGGTGTCTCAAGGGGGGACCGGTAAATGGTTCTGTCGCCGCGCGGGCATGCAAAATTCGACGCGAATTGTTTCGGCCTCGGAATACGCTTGAGAGCTCTTGAGAATGGGGCCTTGTGTCGGCCGCGTCATTCTCCTTTGCCCACCCGCGCCCATAAAGGGCGGCTCCCACCCGTAACCAGCTCCGCCTTTTAGGGTTTAGTTTCCAAAACTCTTTGTTAAGGAAACTATCTTGTTATGTTTTTTTGGTGGGTATTTGATTAATGGATGATTGATTACAAACTCCTTCATTCATTCATAAGTCATTTGTTCAAAATTTATTAATACTTAAAGAATTAGTTAATAATTGATGAATCAATATGTAAACAATGATTAATGCAAAAACTCATAACATCAGGTTAAGAATTGATGAAAAAATATTCAAGAACTCATTAGTAATTCATGTATGGTTAATTGATACTGAATGAATAAATAGTCATGAGTGAACAATGACTGAGTAATACGTCGCACACACTAGCAAAAGTATCTGGACGTGGTGAAGAATCGACTCAACACGATTGCGGCAAAGCTTAAGCTCTACCGTTTCCGTTTCCAGGCGATCGTTAATCCGAATCGCCGCCTTTCGGACACCTAGTAGGAATCCGAGCTTTCGGGGTACGATGGGGCCCTTATATGATGACACCGAACTTTGTCGATTTTATCAGCGAAGACCCGGATTCCACCAGGCGTCCAAGAGTCGACGATTTGATTAACGATGGCTGATAAAATCGACCATTTTCGGCGTCCGACGGTACCCCACCGGACCCCCAAGACTCGGATTCCGAGATGCGTTCAAAATTGATGACCCCCTCGGATGGCACCAGAACTTATCGATTTCGCTCATTAGAATCGTCGACTGTATTGAACGCCGCGTGAAATACTGGATCCGTTGTTATAAACAAATAAGCAATGATAATCAATACGTTAATTGACAAATGCTGTACTTAATGCTTCATTGATAATAATTTAGTTTATTTACAATTCATTGATACATGATTTATATGCATGAAAGATGAGCGGCGGCGGTGCACACTAAATAAAGGAAACCGAACGACATCCTTCAACCGCGTGGGACTTCCTGCATTTCGACAAGGCTGGGAACCCAGGTCTCCTCCAGGAAACGGACGACATCCTCAAACTGCGTGGGGCTTCTCAAGAATTCATAGCTACAGTAACAGCCCCGAGTCCTTCATCCGCTACCACGCCACGGGAATGTAAAATTCTCAGGAAGCCCCACCGTGCCACTGCCAAGCAGGACCACTCGGCAGACTTCCCTTTGTAAATAGAAATGCGCTAAAACCTGTGGTGGGCCCAAAAATCAACCCTAATTCCTGTTTCCAATTCCTATTCTTTAGGAATTAGAGGCTTCTAATTCCTAGTCTTCAGGAATTAATGAATGGGAATAGAATTAGCGAATAGAAATTAGCGAATAGGAATTGGCGAATGGGAATTGGCGAATAAGAATTAGCGGCGGGCGCGACCTCTGGAGCGGTCAAAATTTGGTTTCTCTAAGGACGCGACCTCTGGAGCGGTAGTTTAAATTGCTTTTCAATCTTTGCATTTTTCGCACTTTAGACTTGGAAAACATGCACTAACTTTGAAAAACAAGAAAAACCAACATTAAACACTAGAAACAAACATAGTCCAAACGCCAGAAAAAGTGAGTCCAACCAGAAAAACAAATCTAATATTGGTTCAACCGCCCACTAAAACCAGATTTTGACCAGAAAACGTTAAAAACCCAAGATGCCAAGCAAGGCACCAAGGATACAACCAAGCCAAACTCACACAAGTCCAAACCAAGCAAGCAAGCTCAGACACTCGGACAACTCTTCTGTTTTGGCTTGCAGCACTCACACCAGTGCTCGTCACTTGAGCCAAAGTGGAAAACGTATCACAGCTCTCCAACTTGACAGCTCGGCTTAAACGACCTCCAAAACTACCCTCAAGTCACGAAACTCGACGAGAGTGGTTCCCTACGAGGTAAAACGTTCCTGCACCACTAATCGTACTCAGGCTACTGGGAAAACTTCAAAAGCTGAGCAGACTCCAAGCTATGCACACAAAACTGCAAACTGCAAAACTCACCGTGTCGCACCCTCACAGGATGACGCACAGTTCTCGAACTTCTACACCCCCCCTCGACACGGTGGGTGTCGGCTGGTCCACGCGCAAGTATTGCAGACAAAGCTCACAAGCAACTCGACGCTGCAGATTGCCTGGGTGGGTATTGCGCAGGGCGGGGCAATCGCTGCGAACATGTAAAGCGTATCCATGCCGCGTAGTGATAATTGCTCTCCGACTTTGTTCCACCGGAAGAAAGGTAAGAAGCTCACTCAGAGATAGAATATGGCTGTGACGCTGTCGGTATTGCTGCACAAAGATTCCAGCGAGGAAGCTGCCAAGCATCGCCAAGGAAAACATCGCAAGGAAGGCGATCAAACTGACTTCCACCTGCTGCTGAGGAACCCATTGCATCCAGAGCTCTCGAACCCAAGTGCGCCTCACAGCGTTCTCAACCTCAACCATATCAGCCATGGCACGTCCTATGCTCTATACACCGTACCTAAGGCAAAGTAAAAGAGGAAAATTTTGAGCAAATCTCGCGGTGTCATGCGTTTAACGCGTGCAAGAAAGCGTTCGTCAACTTCTCCGGGTAGTGTTGGGTATTCTTGAGATCGAAGTTGGCGGAATGTGGATGACCATCACCTGGGCACCGAAAGACCGACAAGCTGCGAGCAACCGACTCCATCGTCGTGATGACACGCCAACGTTTGTAGATCAACCCGCCATCTCGACCACGCATGCCAAGCGAGCAACCGTCAACCAACACATCGTGCAACATGTACGGTCGCGACTGCAGAAAACGGATAGTCTGGTTCCACGACCAGTAAGCACAGGCTCGGGGCCATTCGATCGACCAAGCATGGACGTAGTCACACAGCGACATAAAAGCCTTCCACAGCTTCCTGTGTAGCGACCAGTGCCGTGCCAAGCGACCGTGTCTGTAGGCAGGATCACGTGCATGTAGATGCTGGTACAGACAACCACCGGTGCACGGAGTACTAGCCCACAAGTAGACGAAACCCCCCCTGCGGATGTGGAGAGTGCAGATCTGTTGAAGCTGCGCTGTAGTGGCCGGGTCTCCGCCGTCATCTGCCTCACTGACAGTCAACACACCAACCCAGGAGCACGCTCGCGAAGCAGCCAACATGCTCGACATGGGAGGCGCACAGAACTCAACCACCAACCACTTGGCAAACTCCATCAAACGATACCGATCTGCAAGAGATACATGATCCTTGCCAGCCACAGCAGCACCAAGCAAGCCAACGAAACACGCCAACTCACCAACGCAAGCTGCAACAGTGACTTCGGACAAACCAAGGCTCAACATGTGTTTCAACGTAGTCCGGGCATCTAACGATTTTGTGAAGAGGTCTGCGACGTTGGAGGCTCCTCGCACTCCGAAGATGAAGAGAAGTCGCTGTCGGAGCTGATCTTGTATAAAGCTTTTTTGCTTTGCGGCGCAATGCCATGTCTGGCACCTAGCGAGTCCTCAGCAGACACAATTGGTCCGGCTACGCAATGGCAGCGAGCTAAGCTCCTAACTACAAACACTTGCGGCCCCGGCACGAATGCCCAAGCAGGCCAAACTGCAGAAACAGGTGAGAAAAGGCAGAGATGAAAGTCCGACACCCATAGCACTGCACTTCCGCCCGTCGGCGCGCGACAGTAGCAAGTAGCCCTACAAGAAGGCCAAAGGAGCGAGCGTCCTCCTCCATCAGCCGCAGGTGCAACAAGCAGGGCCGTAACGCATCAGCTGCCAATGATCTACGCATTAATGAACTTTGGAGTACAGCAGGATGTACACATTGAGTGAGAGCTGCTCAGCATCCCTCTGCAGAAGAGACTTTGCAACCATGTTGTCATCAGTGATGTATCGTCTGTCATCAGTGTAAAGCACGGAACGGTAATGCCCAGAGGTTGGAGTGGGACCAAGATGCAGGATGCAGGCATGCAATCTATACAGGGTCATCGTGGTGGCAAGGTCCACAGTGAACACCGGAACGTTTAACGTGCTGATGATATCAACTGGGCATGTGCTTTTACTTATTGTCTTCAGCAGTGGCAAAACGATTGATCTGGACAATCAGATGAGTGGGAGCCGTCAGCAATCCTGCGAATCCAGCCTGAGTATACCATGTATCCAACAGGTTCTGAGGTGTGCAGTGAGCAAACAGAGGCGTGGGCAAAAGTAGAGGCATCGTGCTGCCAGCTTCCTCAACGCACATGTTGCCATCTGTGAGAGTTCTGCGTTGCCAATTTCCTTCGAACATGTCAGCAAAGCCTCTGTCCTGAAAGAAAGTGAAGAGCTCAGCAGCATCATGCTGCCTGTTCGGTTGTGCCCAATCCTTCATGAGCTGTCGCCATGCAAGAAGCTGCCAGACATGCAAGCCCTTACGATCCTTGATAGCCACCTGGAACGCCTTCATCAGTCCTGATGGCATGGTTGGACTGCAAGTGCGGCATGCCAGCCACAGTAGTGCATGAACCACAGCATTAGTGTAGCATGTGTTACTACGATTGAGAAGTTTGGCACGGAGAACAAGTTGCTGGTCGATATGGGTGCTTGGTCCCCCCATGGAGGCGGGGATAGCAGGTGCGGGTGTCCCGCCTGCATGGGCGTGATCTGTGACTCCCCGGCTGCGATGGATGGCAGTGCACCTGTCTGCAGGAACTTCGAGAGCTGCTTCTCGAGGTTGGAGCGGCTGAGTCTTTCCTGACGATGTGACATGCCTACGATCTGTGTGCAAGCATTGCCGGCCAGCTTCAGGAGGATCGAGTGGAGTTCGTTGGCTTGCTCCGACCGCAGTGCAACTGACATCAAGAACGTGATGTTGGGGCCCTTCAGCTCCGGGGCAAGGGGCCGTGTGGGATGGAACCGCGTGATTACTGAGGGATCCTGAGACAGAGACAAAAGATCCTTCACCTGCTGATGGGCATCTTGCATGGAGAGTGGGGAGCGAGCGGTGTCCTGAACCAATTGTTCCTCGTCGAAAGACCATTTCAGGAACGGCCAATGATCGTCCTTGAGAAAGCCCATCTTTGCCAGAGGTCCCTTCTGTTCCGCCGTCAACTTGGCTGGATTTGTCCTGGCCTCCAGCTCTGTCAGAAGACACATCCAGAGCACATGTCGAAGCGGCGCCTTGACTCCCCCTTGTTCCCTCAGCTCTTTCCACTTCTGGGCTGCCGTGAACATCGCCTCCGGTACCCCTGCTGGCAAGCCCGTCCTGAGCCACACGACGAAGGAGGTGTCGAGGGCTATGATCCGCAGTGCATCCCCCTGGCGGAGGACCATTCGGATCAGCAGCTGACACAGCAGGTGCAGGTTCTGGTCGCTCATGCTTTGGGATTTTTCGGAGGAACGCCTGGATCGAGTGGGTGCCATTTGCCCGCGATGGTTGCCCTTGCCCTTCCCGAGTTTTCCACTGCCTCCCTTCTGTCCCGTCTGGGTCCTCTGCTGCTTGGCCGCCCTTTCCTGTACCGTCGCGCCTTCCCCTTCTGTCTGTTGGCTCGGCATGAACTTCCGAAACAAGTCTAGCTCGTCCCCATCTGGAATTCCTGAATCGCTTGCTGTCATAGTCAAGACCTGACGGGATGACACCGCTCTGTAGCATGACATACATTGTTTGCCAAAGCACAAAACAGCCAACCGCATGCGTGCCCTCAAATGTCGTCTTAGGGATGTGCTGGCCACAGTACAGGCAGGGCTTGCCAGTACGCACACAAGAGGAGAGAGCTTCGGCGTGCTCGAGCAAATCAAGGCTATCGTGATGTTTGGCTTTCATGTGCACCTTTATTCTGGGGGAGTCTGCTGCATACAGATTGCACTCAGGGCAATGGTTTTTCATGCGTGAGCGCAGCGCCTGGTTTTGTGTCACCAGCTTCCATTGGTCTCCACGGGTCACTTGAAGTTCTTGGTAGGTGGCCTCAAGCGAAATGGTGGGTGCGTATGCAGATTCCGGCATAGCTGTAGTCTGCGGCGTAGGCTCGGTGCTATGCTCCGTGCCCCCGGTGGTGGAGGCGTTGGGGACAGAAGAGCCGGCGGAACGCAAGCCTAGCACAGGGCAGTTCCCAAGAAGTATGTGTGTGTTGAAGTTGCGCCAGCCGTTGAACTCATGCTTGCAGTGCCGGCAAGTGGGCACACCCTTCAACGAATGCTCGACCTGATTTTGCATCTGGGCTTGTTTGCGTTGTGCAGTGACTTTTTCGTATTTATGGGCCTTTACCCTATGTATTTTCAAAAGTCCAGCCGTGGCAAAACAAGAGGGCCAATCTTGGCACTGATGGACCTGGGTCACAATGGCTTCAACTGGCGTGAGTCTAGAGGCAGATGGCAGACTCTCATCGGTGTTATATGTGGCAAGAAGAAGATGGAACCATTGTGTGACTCTCTCCGCACACAATCCAGTTTGCCGATGGTATCTTTGCTGATTTGTGACAACTTCCGCATGCAGGGAAGTCCCGGGTCGCGCGTTCCATTTCCGAAGGAAGTCATGTGTCGGCTCATGCGTGAGATGCGCGAGCTGTCCCGTAATGGTGCGCAACTGTCTGGCAACGTATCCGGTGAGGCGTGCATGGTCTTTATAAGACATCAGCAGGGATGAAAGCCCATACTTAAGGGTCGGCCAAACAATCGTGCGCCAAAGCAAGACTCTTTTTGCAGTGGAAAGAACATTTTTGGTGCAAAGGATGTGTCGCAATCGCGCAAAGGTGGCCGAGGCACATTTCATGCGGTGATCCAAGGTGTGTGTCTCAAAGCTGCCATAGGAAATTATCACCCCCAGATACTTATGTTGCCGGACTATGGGGAAGTCAAGGTCAGGACTAGTTCTTAGATGCCACTTATCAGCACGTTTGATCCTGGATGAATGCAGGAATTGGGCTGCCTTTGTACCATGCAGCGAGTACAGAATGACACTCTTCTGAGAGCTCACATCCATTCCAAATTGACGTAATGCTGCAACAAGCGCTGATAATTGGCTCAAGGCACTTCGAAGTTCTTGAATGGATTGGACCTGCCATTGGGCTATGACATCGTCGGCAAACCATGTGATGATGCTGTCAATCTCCGGACCGAGGGTGGAGCGAAGGTGCCTGTGGACATAGGCCGTCGCAAGACTCCATAGAGATGGCGCCAAGTTGCAGCCTTGGCGTATGCCGCGACTGGTGCGGCAGGATCCCTTATGACCAAAATGACATAGGCCAACATTCAGTTGCTCGTGAACAGCTGTGATATGTTGGATGACCTCTGGAGGAATCTGGGCATCCTCACAGGCACGCTTGATGACCCACCTCGGTATTGTGTCAAAGGCTTTGGCAACATCAAGTGAGAAGGTGATTCCCCCTTTGCATTCAGTGCGTAGGACACCTTGCTGGCGCCGCTGTACCATGCCCTCCTTGGTGGGAGCATTTTGGCGTACTTTGTACAGGTGCGAAAAGACGCGACAGAGTGCTTCAGGAGCAGAGCGCTCACTTACGTATGCGTATTGAGGGATGTCTTGCAGGTACGAGGTGAGGTAGGGCTTAACAATGCGGGCCAGCATACCAGCTTGAATCTTATTCACAGGGTGCAGCAAACTGATGGGGCGTACATCAGCCGGCTGCTGTGCAACTTTAGCTGGTTTTGGCAGGAGACAAAGGGAGATGTCTGTGAGCTCAGGCTGTGGCGGCTCAGGGAGAGCGGCGAAGTCACCGTTCAGCGTGTCGGTGACTGCAGGGGCAATGACTGATGCACCAATGGACCAGTGTGAAGCCCGGTGGTAGAAGCAAATGCGGTGTACCTGCAGGGGAGTACTGAATAGGGATGGTGACAGCTGCCGGTCTCGGAGGTGGCGGTCCCGCTGGCCCGGCGAAGGGTAAGGTACCAGTTGCCGCGGTGGTTCCAGTACCTTCAGCATGGTCTTCTGCAGATCCAGGATGTGGTGGTCTGATCCCGGTGGGCGGTGGTGGCCCACCCGGCTCGCGTAGACTGTCCACTCGACTAAGTTCGGCGTGTGGCCGGGGTGAGGATGTACGTCCCTCACAGTGCGAAGGGGACCGAGACCTGGTTGATCCATGGTTGCCATGCCTGGCATCGAGACCCCGTCGTAGGGCCAGAGCTGTCCTGGTCGAGGAAGAAGAGGGCGCCTCAGTGGCGGATTCCCTGTTCGGGCGTGTAGCAGCACCGGTGGTGTGAGTCGTCCGGGGTGCCTCAGAGGTGCCCTCGGAATCGCAGTCTGAGAGGCTGTTGTCTGCTGTGGCTTCAGCGGGTCGTCCTCTTCCCCCATGCCCTGTATCACTCGAGAATCGTCCTCGGCGAAGGATGGATGCAGGGGCATCAGGGGCCATTGAGGGCCGTCGTCGGACGGCGCCAAGCTTCCGGGGCGGCATGATGTATATGCCTTAATCCAATCAGACGCGGAGGCAGTCTGTCTTGAGCAGTTATAGGGGCAGCGTGGGAGGCAGCAAAACCAATCAGAAGGATACAAGGTCGTCTCATGTGAGGCGTATGCATGAAAGTGGATGCACTGCGAACAGCATTGAGCATAATGAGCACCCCACAGATGGCACATCGTAGAGTAGATGGCATCTATCTTGCCTGATGCATCCACCGGTGCAGTGCATGCAAGCCAGCAACATGAGAGACAGGTGCGGTAAGAAAGGCTCGACCATCGGCCTATATCATGATAGGCGAGCAGGGGACCTTTGGCACCACAGACTTGTTGCAAGGCTGGCAGTCTGGCACGAGCAGAGGAATGCAACGCCTGGTGCATGTAGTGCAGTGGAAGATGAAACAGACCTGCGGCAGGGCAAAGTGACGGTAGCAGTCTCAACTTGTGCAGTGCCGTGAACACCAGGCGAGTGCATTGAGGCCGGAACAACGCAGGTAAGATGTCACAGCACCCAAGCAAGGGCGCAGTGTCACAATTCAAGGGCTTGAGACAACCAACCCAGCGGTGAGGATCAGCACTCAAGTGTGAGGGCTTTGCTGGGATCACATGGTGAACAGTGGCATGAATATGCTGCTGCGGACTGCAGGTCCATTGACATCGGCCGGTATAAGTACAGATGCAACAGGTGTGCAACAGTGCAGTTTTCCGACGCAACATGCTGAACGGGGCATGGTGCTGTTGGCTGTTCATATGCCCAGGAGGTCGGCCCCAGTCGCATGATCTCATCCTGAGACGGCGCAATGTGCAGTGGGGCTGGTCGCCGAGTTGCCACAGAAAGCTGAGGGCGCAGCAAGAAGCATCAGGGGCATCGCGCCGTATGATCAAGAGAAGCCTTTGAACCGCCCTGTCCCTGTCTGCATCAGGCATGGCGTTCAGCTCAGCATCAATGTGCTGTCCAAGGGCTCGACACCATTCATCATGTTGGGTATGGGTCACCGAGGGCAAGGCTGTGTCAGGATTGTTAGCGGAGATCCCTGACGTAGAGTGGGCAATGAGTCGCGGCCTGACTTGTCTGCTGGTGCCACTGGACATAAGCCGGGAGTGCCGGGTCGTGTTGGTGGTGAGCTCTTTCCAAGCCTGAAAGACAATGCGGGCTGCTTCGGTAGCCGAAACAGGGACCTGTGGATCAAGGTGAGGACACACAAGCAGGATTCTATCATGTTCCACACTCACATCCAGCTGACTTTCCCTGCTGGGATAGTCCGTGGCGTCGTGGGTCTCGCTGCTGCCACTGCTCGAGCTATACAGTCTCTCCATGTCCTGGGCGCACAGTGAAGGCCAGGGTGGGGGCATGGGAGGACAAGTGTCGGGCTTATCAGGCAGGCACCAAGGAGCAGTTCTGACAGGAATTGCAAAAGATGCAATGGCCCCTCTACCAACAGGCAAGCCAGAAAGGAACCTGAGGATGCAAGCACGTATTGCCCGTGAGTGTCGGTGCATGATGCCTCTTCGAGGACAAGGTGACCGAGGCAAAGGGTCCCAGGATGGGTCCGTTCTCTCTGTGCATAGTGCTGCATTTTGCATCCAGCTTCGTGGCATTTGGTGGTGACAGTCTACCCTGGCTACGGAGGACACAGTCCGTGCAAGGTGTCCGCCCAAAATCGAACTCAGCTGTCCGCACGTGGCTGATCCTGCAGTGAGGGATGTACATAGCATGGTGCCATGAATTGAACATGCGCAGCACACAAGTTCAGTTGGATCCAAGCGGTCCGGTCTGATGACAAGGGTGCCAGGTGATTCAGCAGCATCCTGTTGCTTTGGTGGGCATGTGTGGCACGGTGCATGCACATGAGGGCAAGGGACTGCAGCGATGTCCTGCCAGGTAAGGATCGTGCGCGCGTCATCGCACATCATTACTTCAGCCTGCAAAAACAGTGAATACATATCAGCCGTTGTGTACATTACAGGACTGAAGTGGACAACCCAAAACCCGAGACAAACCCGAAGGAAAGGGCAAGAAAGATCGCTTGACCGGCCTTCTCGCCTGTACTTGGGTGCTGGTAGCGGACGTGGCATGGTCCGCTTCTGTATCGCGTCATCGATGGCCGAGCCCTCCGCTTGTACTGACACGCTGCGTGTGGCCGGTACCGCCTGGCAGGCTTGACTGTGAACATATACCCCGGAGCGCGGTGTAACGGCTGGAGGAGGACGATGTGGTACTCCAGTGCTGCAGCTGGCCTCAGGCTCTGATGAATTGCTGGGGTCCTCTGTAAGCTCAGATTCAGCCTCAGACCCTGATCCAGTGATAGGCTGCGCTTGCAGGGCTGGCAGCTCTTCAAGCTCACTGTCCGGGCTGTCAAGCATCACATCAACCATAGTGTCGTCGTATGCAGAAGTGCCCGGCAGAATGTTTGGTTGCAACGCCTCCTCGTCAGCAGCGGTCACGGCAGGGGATGGAGTATGTTGCCCAGGGCCAGGAACCCAAACCTCGCCAGTCTCGCCATCAGTGTTCACCGTGTACCCGAGAAAGATCTCGGCTGGTGTGCCACTTTGCGCGGTGGCTCCTTCTTCGGGGGAGGCGTCCATCAGACCCTCGTGGTCTGTGTCTTCCGCAGCAGCAGTGATCGTTGGCGGCCCATGGAGCAGCTCATGTAAGAGATTCGCAGGACCAGGGCGCGCCTTCGACTTGCGACCAAGGGTCGGTGTGGCAGGTGGTGCAGCAGTCCCATTCGATAAAGATGACGCCCAGCCAGCAGGGTCGGCGCCAGTCTCATCAGATGATGCTGCAGGTGTATCAGCAGGGGCTGCCATTGGGGCAATCATGCTTGGCATTTCAGCTTCGGCCAAAAGTTCCGCGTATAGCTCATCCACCTCAGGGCCCGCCGATACGGACAGAAAAAGCCAGAAAGTCAGCAGGAATCGCGAAAGGAATGCCATGACGATGCAGCAAGAGGCGAGGGCCTCAAGCTCTTCACTGTGCCCAGGCTGAGCTCCAGTGGAACTGCAAGCTAGCAAGCTACCCCGCCCACGGCCGGCCTGCCCGAAAACAAACCAGAAGAGAGGGAGGACCAGGACTCACACCCGGAACCCACCCCAAACACCACCGAAAGGAAGAAAAGAAAGGGGGAGAAAGAGGGAGCGAAGAGAGGAAAAGAGGGAGAAGAAAGCACGAATAAAAACACGAAAAACCCCACTACCAAGTTGCTACGGCTGTGAGCCTTCTTGTATAAAGCATGCTCTCAGATCTATATGTCTGACACGCCTGAGCTGAGAGCGACAGCTTGTTGAAGCCGTGACCACGCTTTCAAGCAGAAACCACCAAGCATGATGCAACCACCGCTCACACTCTTGCGATCAACGCTCCTCTCACTGCCCCATGACGCATCCACGTAGCAATCCAACCGAAGGCTCCGTTCATCAACTGGATGGACGATTTGTCGAAAATCCTGAACATGCCGAAGATACCGTAATACCATCCGCATCGCACGTTCATGCTTCTCACGTGGACTGGCCTGGCCTCGAGCTAGCATGGAAACATAATATGCTAGATCCACGCGCGTCATGGCCAACCATGAAAGGCGTCCCAGCGTAGAGCGATATCGAGCAGCAGCTTCTGAGCTCAACTCCCGCTCCAAGACTTCTTCTTCTCTGTCGTAAAGTTCTCGAAGATTCGGCGGCGTCGGGCAAGACTTCGGACTCTTCCCAAGTCCAAAACCCTCATAGATCTCCTGGTAGTCCTCGCCTGCCATGCCAATCACCAAAGAGTCCTCGCCCTTCTTCCTGGTGATTTGACGACCAAGAAACGTGATTTGCTGATCACGATCCAAGTCAGCGGTCACCTTGATCTTCACCGCGCTCTTAAGCTTCTCCACCACGTAGTAGATGGCCTCGTCGCTGTCGCCGCTGATGAGGAGATCGTCTACGTAGCACAACACTGCCACCCTCTGTCCACCGAGAACCACACCTGAGAAGAGGCATGGCTCCGTTTCACATGGAGTGAGGTCGCAGAGGCGCTTGAGGAGCTTTGCGAGATGACGAGCCCAGGTCTGGGCCACGGCTCTCAACCCATAAAGAGCCTTGCGAAATCGCATGAACCCAGGCCTTCCATTGGGACCGGTAACTCCAGCAGGGAGCCGCACCACTACCGTGCCGTCTTCTTCTTCTAACTCTGCGAACAAGAACGCCGTACTGACGTCGAGGCCTACGACGTTCTGCCTCTTCGAGCCGGCATAAAAGAGGAAGGTCCTCAATGCCTCGGCTGAGCTGGTCGCCGCAGAAATGCCAAGCTGAGCAGCCGTTGCTCCCTGGGCGAAATCACGCGCAACAACCCGACAACGAACCAGTGGTCTTTCTTTGCCGTCAACCCGCTCCAGCTTTGCATTTGACACCCATCTTGTGGATATCACTTTCTGCTTCGGATCCACATGCCAAATCACATCACCGACTGCAAGGGACTCAAGCGCACTCAACTCACGCAACATGCCTTCGTAGGTCAGACCAAGATCCAATGCATGTCCGGTGACATCATCCTTGGAAGATGAGGGCATTTCAACCACAAGAGTCTCACCACCAAGCTTCACAGTCTGCCCTCCGGTACTGGGATTTGCAACGGCGGCGAAACCCAACGACTCACGGAACAAGACGTTGTTGACCATGGCATCGGACTCTGGTTCTGGCAACCGATCCAGGCTTTCTGGCTCAACTTCCATGAAGTCAGCCTCTTCTGAAGCTGCAGGTTCAACTCCAACAGAGTCTCCGGGACGGAGCTCACCCTCAAGCACCCCTTCAGGCAAGAAGGACTCACCAAGGCCTCGCTCTCCCTCATCTTCAGTCGGTTCATAATCCTGCACATCATCAGGCAACTCCAACCCGACGTCAAGCTCACCAAAAGCACGCGAACCAAGATCAAGCTCGACTCCTTCGATCTCCAACTCATGCTGGGCATCATCAAGCACAAACTGATTCGGATCAAAAGAGCTCTTTACGTACGCAGCGTATCTGTCACGACACTTCTGAGTGTGCCACGCCTTGTCCGCCGGAACACCCCTCAATCGACACGCTCGACACCTCGGGGTCCTGCCATTTTCCTCGACCCACGATGCTGGCGGTCCGCGAGTCTCGGTGTTTGGGATTGGAAGATCCCGCGTGTTCCCTTGATCAACCGCTGGCAAGCCACGCACAACGTCACCAGCACGCTCGGGCAACACACGGCAAATACCACGCAAGGCTGACAACTCAAAGGTCATGGGCACCAACATCCTGATTCGGGCTGACCGGGCAATCTTCAACGAACCATCCTTCAGTCGGAACTGCACCAGATGACTGCCACCCGCGACTTCAGGGCCTAAGTAGGCAGCCTGTCCATATCTGCCCGTGATGAATTGTCGTAGACTCGGCGGAGGTGTGGCCAAGATTGACGCTCCCCAGACGTATATCGCCCGAGGCTGCCTCATAGTTCTTAAACTACGTTGTTCAGGAGTCATTGCCGATCCAGGCTGGATTTGGTAGCGGTTGTGTGCCTGAGCACAGTGAGAGAGAAGAAAGCTGACTCCTCTGCCACATGGCTCTAGGCCAACTTGCTCCAATCCGGCGCACAACGTGTTCGCGTTTTCCTTCAATGTTCGGATGGCCCTCTCTGCGACCGGGGCGTGCCGACCAACCGGAACATCAGACACCTCAACCGCACCAACGGTCATGGTATCAGCGAAACCCTGAGCAAGGTTCTTCACCACCCCCTCAAGATCCGACTTCACGCAAACCGACAAGTCACGCGCTTCAACTCCAACCAAGCCAACACTACGTCCCCACGCCGACATCTCTCCAAGCATTACCTCACGTGCTGCTGCACCACGCAGTCCTGAAACTTCACGGTACATCACTGTTCCGATGGCAAAACAACCAACAAGCACCAACACCAGGAACCAAATCCCCTTGTAGAAGAACTTGTCGATCTGAACCTCCTTTTGGGCTCCCTCTCCGGAATCCCTCTCGATTTTCCTAGCTGGTTCAAGACCTCTACCGCGCACGCAATGCTCACAGCTGGAATTAAAAGGAACATGACTTCGCAACACATGCTCACGGTGAACCTTTCCCCATAACTCCTGGTGAAGCAACTCCTGATCACCACGTAGCAACCACGCCTGGTCGCCGTCTGGGGCCGGTGCTTTCTCCTGATCAAGCTCACCAACACACACATGCTCAACCATGCCACTCATGCCAACCATGCCACTCATGCCAACATCACAAGCGCAAGCACAACCATCAAGCACATCAAGATTTTTGCTGCTCGCCACTGCCTGGGAAGATCCTTTCTGGCTGACTGCACTCAGCGCTTTCGGTCCGTCACCACACTCCATCCACTCGAAGTAGGCGTTCCGGGATTGGTCGGTGGTGGTGGCAATGGCGATGTCTTTGGCGGCGTAGCTGGTGCCCGTGATGCGCTGGCCCTTGGCGATGTCGGATTCCTCGGAGGCGTGGGCAAGCGTCGGCGTGGCGGAACCCGCGGAGGGGTAGGCAACCTTTCCGGGTACCCCTGGGAGTCGGCTTCCTTCCTCGGTGGGCTCGGGGGCTTTGCTTTCTCCTTGATGATCTCGGAGATGGTCGTCACAGTGTAGGGGGCCTTGCGGTCCAGGCACTGCAAAAAATGCTCCTTGAGGTGCTCCTCCAGCGTCCGTCTCTCTGGGCCCTTCTTCTCCTTGCGAAAGCGGTTCAAATCGGACTTTGCAGCTGACGTCATGCGGCTTTCCTTGAGCTTCTGCTTCTTCACTGCCCTTGAACTTGCACTCCACAACGTCAACCACGGCTGCTGGCGATCGGAACGAGGCACCAGCACGGGGGTCCTCTTTGTCGACGAAGAGCTCGCTGCCTTTGGCATTCTCTTCACGAGGGGCTTCTGGGGCATCTTCTTCACTTTCGGCTTCTTTGGCATGGGCTTCTGCTGAGGAACTTTGGCGGCTCCTGGGGTCTCGATCTCGCCCGGCTTCAACACCACCTGGGACTCGGCATCCGCGGCCACCAAGAGGATCGCGCCCTCTGTCTCCGTGGATGTAGCTGTGGCCAACCGGGTGCTCTCCTCGAAGTCCTCTTCTCCCACCGAGATTGAGGCCGCTTGAGTCGCAACGACTCTCCGGACCAGCTTCCCTTTGTCTTTCCCTTCCATGCGCCATTCCACTTCGCTCTCGCTGGAGGAGGCCATCTTCTCGGGCTGCGGAAGGTCTTGCACTCGAGGGGTCTGCAATCTGCTGCGCTGCACTCTGCTCTTGAGACACCAAACAGGCCCGTGCCACCGCATGACTCTGCAACCAGCAACAGTTGTTGGACCATACAGCCTTAAATTTAAAACCACCAGCTTGCACGTGGAGATGGGGGGCAAAAGAGACTGTCCAATTCCTATTCAGGAGTCGTCCTAGGCTCAGGAGATTAAATCGCACAGGTGCAACCAGGGCTTCAAACTCAACAACGATAGGACTGGATCTCTCAACGGCAAAGCAAACGCGAACCACAGCACTCTTCTGAACCCCTATGGAAGCACCCGTGGCAGTCACACAATCTCTACCAACGTGCTCACTCAGGCTCAGCACTTGCACATGCTGCAGTGTCTCCTCGCCGATCAGGTGCGTCGACGCTCCGGAGTCCAGCAACCACCAGTCCATGGCTTCAGAGCTGCCATGCTCATGTTATGAAAATAAAATTCACTCAATCCATGCTCACCAAGTGTCGACGGGGCCTTCTCAAGGTCAACGGGGGTCTCTAGGCTTCCAAGCTGCGACGTTCCAAGCTCAACTGGGGCCTTCTCAAGCTCAACGGGGGTCTCTAGGCTTCCAAGCTGCGACGTTCCAAGCTCACCTGGGGCCTTCTCAAGCTCAACGGGGGTCTCTAGGCTTCCAAGCTGCGATGTTCCAAGCTCAACTGGGGCCTTCTCGAGCTCAACGGGGGTCTCTAGGCTTCCAAGCTGCGAGGTTCCAAGCTCAACTGTGGCCTCTGAACTCTCCAACAACCACGACCTTCCAAAGGCTTCCCAATCACCATCGCTCAAGCTCGACTCATTGTCGGAATCTCCCTGAGCGATATCAAAGAACTCGCAACCAACTGCCGCTGCAAACACGTGCGGGCCCTCCAAGGTCAAAGCCGCCAATTGCGGTTCGAGAAGCGTCGCTGCTGCCGCCACACCTTTGGCCGCTTTCTTAGGGCATCGGTTTGAATAGTGCCCCAATTCATTGCAGTTGTAGCACTTCACGTTGGCACGCTTGTCGTGCTTTGGGTCACTACCAGAGCTACCACCGCCCCCTTTTCCAGGGTCTTGAGTAGCGTTCCCCTTTCCACCTTTCTCTCCCTTCTTGTCATGCTTGTCCTTTCCTGAGCGACCTTTGTCCTTTCCTTTATCTTTCCCCTTGTCCTTCCCCTTGTCCTTCCCCTTTCCATCGCCCTTGAAGTTCAGCGGATTCGCTATGTCGTTGTTGTTCCTGCGGTCTCGACCTCGCCCGGAATCGGCGAAGGTAAGGATCTTGATGTTTGCGTCGTAGAACTTGATCGCAGTCTCAAGCTCACTCATAGAGTCAATCTTCGCATGCAACAAGATGTACCTCTTCACATCCGCATCAAGACCCTTCAACACAATCATGCTCTGATCCGCTTCACTCAACGCAAGGTCTGGGAACGCAGCAACAAGTCGACCATACTTTGCAAGCTCAACCTGCACGCTGCGGAACACTTCCAAAGGACGATCCTTCGTCGAGGCAGGGGGTTGGTATCTCAACATCTCTTCTCGCAAGGTCGAGGCTTCTATCCTCGAGCAAACCGACAGATCCTGATGCAAGCGCCTCAACGCCTCATAGCCTGCCGGAACACCAAGCTGTTCACGCTCAACTTGCTTCAAAATGTCAAGCCCACGGGAAAAGTTCGCAAAGGACTGCCGAAGGTAAAGGAACACTCTGGTACTCCTAATGCTCTCTCCTTTCGCCAAGTCTTTGTTCAGGATTGGCTTGTCTTTCACGAAACAAGCCTGCACTTCCGACGGTATCCTATCATCAAACAAGGCAATCCATGGCAAAAACACTTCAAGGTACTCAACCCATGCTTCGATCTCGGCACGCCGACCCTTGTTCATGCGTCCACCATCCAACATGGGCAACTTCGGCACATATGAGTCTGCCTTAGGATTCCTGATAGGAGCGCCGTTCCCATCATCAACCTCCATGGCATGGTCCACGCTGTCACTGATGCTACTCAAGCTACCAGCTCCTTTGCCTTTCTTCTCAGCACTTGTCCGGTCCTGGACCAGCTGCTGCACCAGCGACATCATTTGAGATATCTGCTGCTGCTGCTGCACTGTCTGAACCAAAAGCTGGGATCCCAGGGCTGCCTGAACGGCAACGGGGTCCACTGCTGCAGGCGGTGGTGGCACCAAACCTGGTGGTGACATGGGTGAAGCCATTGCCGGTATGGGGGTGCCCATAGCAGTCGTGGGATGCACTGCATCCGACAAGTTGGAACTGACGAGTGTCTGGACCCTGAAGGTCTCTCATAGGGTGGCTCAGCCCCTCTCCTGCCTCTCTCACGAAGCATTCCGGGTTCACTCTCACTTATGTGGTAGTACGATGCAATAGAGCTTCCACGCTCCGCTACCACGTTAAAAACCCAAGATGCCAAGCAAGGCACCAAGGATACAACCAAGCCAAACTTACACAAGTCCAAACCAAGCAAGCAAGCTCAGACACTTGGACAACTCTTCTGTTTTGGCTTGCAGCACTCACACCAGTGCTCGTCACTTGAGCCAAAGTGGAAAACGTATCACAGCTCTCCAAAGTTCGAGAACTGTGCGTCATCCTGTGAGGGTGCGACACGGTGAGTTTTGCAGTTTGCAGTTTTGTGTGCCTTGGAGTCTGCTTAGCTTTTGAAGTTTTCCCAGTAGCCTGAGTACGATTAGTGGTGCAGAAACGTTTTACCACAGAAAACACAAAAATAAACCAGATTTTACTGCAAACATTTCTTTAATGTCAAGAATGCTTCTTTAAAACCGCATACCACAAGAAAACATGAATATTTAAACCACACAATAACTGAGAAAACAAAACTTTGTTCAAACGGAAGCTTGCCTTTTTTTAAAGTTGTAGTTGTTTGATTTATTTTTTGCTGTGTTCAGGTTGAAAACTTCTTGAAAATTTGTCTTTCTCTTGGTTAACAAAAAACTTATTTGTTTCTGTGCTTTGGAAAATGGAAAAATCTGTGTCTGTTCTTCACATTGGCTGGAAGAAGGCAAGGGGCGGAGGCCCTAACAGTCGTCTTCTTCAGCCAATGTACTCTGCAGAGAAGGGGCAGGCTGATTTTACAACTGGAACAAACAGCTTTAATGTGTTTGGAATTGCTGAAAATTGGGCAAAGTTTGATCAATTTTGGCAGTTTCAAGTGTTGACAATTCTGCAATGGCACGAACTCCAATGGCAGCTCGATGGCATGGAGGTCGAATCAGCATGGGATCTGCTGGACGAGACCAAAGTGCAGAAGCAGAACTCCAGGACAACGTACTGAGGACAGTGGTGGCAAAGAAGTTGAAATCAACCACGAAATTCCACATCTAGCTTCGATATGCGCCCCAAGAACCTGCACGTTCAGCGGCGTAAGTCCAGACCGCAAAAAGCGTGGGTCAAGACTGCTGGTCGAACCGGTTGGGATGCACGGTTTTTGCTGCAGAATTGTTTACATGCAGTTTGACAAGTTTGACTACGTTTTTGATTAATTTTGGATTTCTTTCCGGAGTTCCGTCAGCAGTGGAGCGAAGACTCCAGCATCCTTTCGCAAGAACTGGCTAATCCGAAGAAAGAAGCAGCGCCTTATCCATTTCTTGTTGAGAAATGGTCCTTCGCCCCCTTGTCCAGCGGCACTGATCCCAAACGGAAGACGTTGGATCCACACTCATCCAGATCCACGCCGACTAAACACCGCAACCAAACAATTCCGTGTTGGCGACCGACGGAGCAAAAAGAAATCTCATCAAGTTCAACATCTACTCCTAGCCAGCCCACAGTCAATTATCATTTGAGCGATCAATCAAAGGGACAAAACACTCTCTGCGTCTGTCACACTAATGGCGCAAAAGAGTTCACAAACGGATTGAAACTCGGGTGACGAGTTTCAAAACGAAATTCGGGCACATAGAAGCTCGACGGCTTTTTTGCAGGGTTTCGCTGTGTCGGCAAAAAACCATTTAACACGGCGGGAGACTCCCTTCGAGCCGCTGCACGTTGATGCATCGGCAGGTCCGTTTGTTCCAGTTTTTTTTAAGTTTACTGATCCGCGCGCTGAGAGTCCTGGGCGAAAGCAGGGACGTCTGCAGTGCTTGCAGTGCAGTTCAAAATCAAAATTGCTACAGCTTGGATGATTCTGACCGGCAAGTCCACAAGTTTGCAGAAATTGAGGATCGAGAGAGAATTCATGTTTGGTGCGATGCCGCAAGTGCAGACATTCTAAAAGTGTCATTGCGCAAGACAGAGACTTGTTTTGCAAACGAATTGCTCTTCAATCTGCAGTTGTAAGCAAATACAGGGCGCTGAATCGTGCTTCTGGAATAGGCTTCTGGCTTAAGGTGAGGGGCTCCGCCCATTGCCGCTCCAGGCGCGCGCGCTTCGCGCCGCGCCTTCTTCTTTTTTTAAAAATTTTCACCGCTCCAGACGCCGCGCCCCTTGTAAATGCGAGACCCGGTGCGCGCAAGTAGGTACTTGCAAAAGGTGGTGTGGTGGCCAAGGTGGTTGGGGGTGATTCAGCCAAACATGTGCATTTTAGCTCCGGAGCGAAAAAAACCGTTAGAAACATTTAGAAATTTAGAAACTGTGCTCTTCGGAAAACAACTGTGCAAATCCATTTTCAATTTCAAATGTCGATAAATCCAAGTAATAGAGCGAATCTATTCTTCCAGCACTGTCCCAATGCTGCGAACAACTGACACTATCTCAGTGTCACTATGTCGGCCTGAAGAACACTCAATTTTGTTGCCTTAAACAAACTTAACGTTCACAAGCAGATGCTTTCAGTTGTTCACTATCTTCACCTGATTTCCGAAGATGAACACATCGCATCTGACTCATATGACAGAAATTGTTGGAAAGGCTGGCCCTCGGCCCGGCAGAGCTGAGCAAAACGACACAAGTGCAGGAAAAAAACAGAGCGCGGGGTGTGCAAGCACGATGAAAGCTGAGCACAAGACAAGCTCAAAAAAAGGGATCGTAAATGAATACTTTAAAAGAACATAATACACCTTGTGATTTTGTAATGAAAATGTAACATCATTGCAGAATCATAAGAATTATGTATATACCCAAATGAAGTTTTATCTGACAGTGTTTCGGAGTTGTGAGGCCAAAAGGAAAACTCAAAGGAACGAGTTTTCCTACGCAGCCACTTTACACCTCAGCACTAACAGCACAACTCTACAGGTAAGCGTGAGTGCAGTAAAAGAGACTGAGACTCCACTCTGCGTATAACTCCCTGGCCAACAAGTGTTTCCACAAGATAATGGAAATCCATGAACAAAATAAAGCAAAAAGATTCTGTTTGTGCACTTTAATCAGAAAACAGGAAATTATGAGAGAGCTGCCATCTTAAAATTAGGGTTCTGAGGTGAATGTATTTGTATTTTAGCGGCCCGAGAGCAGACTCGGACTCTCAAAGGGTTCAAAAAACTCACAAGATAAGCGAATAATTTTCCAGAGTCATGACTACTGCTTTCTGGACTACCCCACTTCTCCTCGGGAATGATGAAGGACAGTGGCCTGCGTGGACCCTGCATTACTCTCTAGACTTGATTCATTCAACATGACATTTCCAGCTATCTTTGAAGTTGCTCTTCTGACCCTTTTTTTCAGCTAGCGCCCGCTGGTCGAACAACTGAAAGCTTCCTTGAGCAGCGACAGGAAGAGCAATGAGACCCACAGCTCATATAGGATCCTTCCTTTGCCTTCAGCACTTCAGCCTATGCCCTATGCCCTTTGCCTGCGGCCTGCAATGTTCCTAACATCAACCCCGGCTCGACTGCCCGCCCTGCCGGCTGGCTGCACTGCCCGCGCTGCATGCTGTTGACTGAAGCTGTCCAAATCCCAGGCTGTCAGGCTGTAAACTGGTATTCTTCAAAAGAAGCGATAGAAGAGCAGGTTTTGCTAGCTAGGAGTTGTGCTTCAGCCCTTCACCAAGTGTGGGGTTGTTTGCTCGGTGTTGATAGTGCTTTGTGACGCTTGTGGGAGAATCTTGTGTTTGGGAGTTAGGGACGAAAGAACAGGCAGTCATAATCAGAGCGACTTTATTGATGTAGAGTTTGGCGTTGCTGCTCAGGTCGGGTTTCGGACACAGCTACAGCCAGACCTGCCAGCTACCAGGCGCCTCACAGTGCCACAGTGCCTCACAGTCTGCTTTGCAAGTTCTTTCCAGCGCCAGTGCCAGGTAGCAAAACACCTGCCGAAGCAGATTCTAATGAACCGAACATGGTGCCCGAACTTCCTACTTACACGACTCAGTGTAGAACTCAGCGGCCTCGTGACCTGCGGAATCAGATTCTAATGAACCGAACATGCTGCCCGAACTTCTCGTAAAACGCAGCGGCCTTGTGAAATCACCCCTCATGTCATATTTCGCTTTGCCGCCGCTTCTTTCGATCAATCCTGGCAGAGGCATTCCACCCATCCAAAGGTCCCATAGCACTGCCCAACAGCTAGAACTGAAGATCCACTGAGCACCATGTCTGCCTACATATTGCACAACGCCCGGGTCTGGCCTTGACAGCTGCATCTGCAGGCCTCATGAATTTCATCAAGCTTCCCTTGCTGCTGTCTGCTGGCTCCTTCTCCTTCTTTGCTTTCGAGTCTTTCTTTTTTTCCTTCAAGTCCTGCGCCTCGTCTGCTTGTTTCTTCTTTGATTTGGAATCCTTCCTCTGCTTATCTGCAGCTCTCACAGCGTCTGCATGGATGTCAGCCTCTTCCTCTTCTCGTTGCTTCTCCTCAGCTTCTGCACGGATTCGAGCCTTTTCCTTTGCTCGGGACTTCTTCTGCTCCTCCTCACCTGCACCGATGTTGGCCTTTTCCTCTTCTGTGGCCGGCCTTTCCAACACTTTCTGAAGCTCCTGAGCCGCACGGACTTCAGCTCCTTCCTTTTCTCGGGCCAGCCCTTCATCCTCCTCAGTTGCCGCCTCTTTCTTCTCTCGGGATTTCCGTTGATCCTCCTCAGCTTCTGCACGGATTGCCGCCTCTTTCTTTTCTCGGGACTTCCTTTCGTTCTCCTCAGCTTCTGCACGGATGGCACGGATTGCCGCCTCTTCCTTTTCTCGGGACTTCCGCTGATCCTCCTCCGCAGCTTTTGCACGAATGTCAGCCTCTTCCTGCTCTCGGGCCAGCCTTTGCTCCTCCAGCGCACCTTCTGCACGGATTGCCGCCTCTTTCTTTTCTCGGGACTCCCTCTCCTTCTCCTCAGCTTCTGCACGCACTGCCGCCTCTTTCTTTTCTTGGGCCAGCCTTTGCTCCTCCTCAGCTTCTGCACGGATTGCCGCCTCTTTCCTTTCTTGGTCCAGCCTTTGCTTCTCCTCAGCTTCTGCACGGATTGCCGCCTCTTTCTTTTCTTGGCCCAGCCTTTGCTTCTCCTCAGCTTCCGCACGGACGTCAGCCTCTTCCTTTTCTCGGGCCAGCCGCTCCTCCTCCGCAGCTTCTGCACGGATTGCCGCCTCTTTCTTTTCTCGGGACTTCCGTTGATCCTCCTCAGCTTCTGCCCGGATTGCCGCCTCTTCCTTTTCTCGAGACTTCCTTTCTTTCTCCTCAGCTTCTGCACGGATTGCCGCCTCTGTCTTCTCTTGCTTCTCCTCAGCTTCTGCACGGACGCTTGCCTCTTCCTTTTCTTGGGCTAGCTTTTGCTCCTCAGCTTTTGCACGGATTGCCGCCTCATCCGCAGCTTCTGCACGGATTGCCGCCTCTTTCTTTTCTTGGGCCAGCCTTTGCTCCTCCTCAGCTTCTGCACGGATTGCCGCCTCTTTCTTTTCTTGGTCCAGCCTTTGCTTCTCCTCAGCTTCTGCACGGACGTTGGCCTCTTCCTTTTCTCGGGCCAGCCTTAGCTCCTCCTCCGCAGCTTTTGCACTGATGTCAGCCTCTTCCTTTTCTCGGGCCAGCCGGGCCAGCCTTCGCTCCTCCTCAGCAGCTTCTGCACGGATTGCCGCCTCTTCCTTCGCAAGCTCTGCCGCCTCGGCTGCCTCTGCTGCACGGATTGCCGCCGCCTCGCCCTTGTCTTGGGACTTCCTTTGCTCCGCCTCAGCTTCAGGGATTTTCGCCGCTTCCCCGTCTTGGGACTTGCCTTGCTTCTCTCGGGCCAGCCTTGTCTCCTCCTCAGCTTCTGCGTGGGCCTCCTGATTCATCCAACACTGTCCCAACTCCCAATGCTGCGAAACATTGACACTATCTCAGCGTCACTATGCTGGCATGAAAAACCAATCAACGTCGTTTCCTTAAACAAACATAATAAAGTTAGCAATCTTCACATGATTTCGATGAACCCATCGCATCTGACTGGCTGCAAAACGATTTCCCAAGATGAACCCATCGCATCTGACTGGCTGCAAAATGCAACAAACTCTGTGGGTCTAAGATTCCTGGATCCCCCCATGAGTGTTCGTGCAACTCAAACTGTGTTTCGCCTTTGTCATCCCGGTGTCCTGTGGCTGCGTCGGATCCTTATTTCTTTTCTGCCAAAGGAGATTGACCCAAATACCCAGCTGAGTCGCAGATTTGCTGGAATGGCTTGAACCATTGATCACAAGCTCCTGCATGGACCGGAGATCCGCAGAGAAGCTATGGGAATGCTCATCAAGCGACTTCGCGAGGAAACTCACGCGCACGCCGATGCTCACTCTCTGGTTCAGGACCTTTTCACAAACCACCCAGCCAGGAGGCACATAGCAAAGATTGGTCTCCGATACAACCCCGTACCGAATCGTGGGGCGGTCCGGGGTACTGCATCTGTTCATCAGCGCAATCACTTCGGCAGGCTGGAGGTTCTGCAAGAACCTCTTCACATCTGCGAGCTTTGTCCCGCCAGCAGTTTCATTCTTGCCGCTGAAAAAACTCCTCAGCCTGCTTGCGGGCATGGCCACCATCATACTCTGGCCCGTGACGAGGTACTTGATGCACGCCACTTCGGCGGGCATTGTTCCGTGGTTCACATACTGCTCACCCTCACCGAACACCTGCACATGCTGCATCTCCTGGGGCCATCTCCACTCAGCTTTTGAGGAAATCGAGTTCGCTTCATCCTCCTCCTGCTTCTTTTTGCCAGGATGCGGCACTGCATCGACATCACTTGCCTTGTACTCCTCTATATTCCAAGCACGCAAGAAAGCAGCACGCAGCCGATCAGCATCCTCAGCAGCGACAGTGTGGGCCATTTTCATCTTGCCTTGGGTGGAGGCTGGAGAGTTGGGGAACCCGTTCCTGTAGCTGTTCAGGTGCTGGCTTACCTCCTTGTTGCTTGTGATCTCCGCCATTGGCCCACCATCGGCACCGCATCTCACGAAGAACGGCTCTGCCCAGTCCAGCTCGGTCGGCGCCGCCGAGGCGGCGTAAGACTTGATTTTGCCGGCGTTGAGCTTCCCGAAGTCGATGTGGAAGAGATCATTCACAGTGCCCTGCTTCTCTGCGGCGAGGGTGAGGCGCTTCGTCTTCGTCTCGGCGGCCTTCTTCAAACTTGCTTCCCTTTTCAAAGCAGCTTCGGTCGCTGCTTCCTCTTTCTTTTTTTTCTGAGCATTGAAGTCCCTCTCCGCTTTCTCTGCCTTGCTGATCACGGCATTCGTGCGCTTCACCAGTGTGCCGTGATTTGTCAACAAAGCCCTCACTTCTTTCACCTGATCATCCATCTGCTTCTTGGTTGTAACATCTTTCCCCAGAGCCTTCAGCGAGGTGCACACTGAGAGCAGAGGACCATTTGCAAAGAAGCCAGGGTAAGGCTCCGGTGTGTTCTCCTGCTGCCACTTCTGCTTCGCATCCATCATCTTCTGAACTGCTTGGGCTTGTTTTTCCCTGCAATCCACTCCCTGCTTCGGCACGCTGGGGCAGTCTGCTAGCACCAGCTGGCAGGCCTCCAACCTTCGCTCGAGCATGTCGCGTAAAGGCATCGTGCTGGTCAGCTCCGTGTCCAACCTTTGCCACTTGGCGAGCTGCAGCGTCACGCGGTCGAGGCACTCAGAGATCTCATCGTGAATCTTCTGAAAGACAGGAGACAAAGAGCTTATTGCCCCCAGGATGCCACTCTCCACATCATACGCCCTTCTCTTCTTCTTCGTGTCCTTCTTGTCCTCTGAAGAGTCATTCTCGGAGCGGTCTTTGGAGGAGGAGCCTTCCAGAGTTTGACATGGGAACAGCAGGGTGAAGCATGGAGCTGCAGTGATTGGGATGATTGGGATTTTCATCACACCGACAAGCACAAGTAAAGCAATGAACCTTGCTGCAGCGAACGGCTGTAGCCTACTCTACATGCTAAAATGGAAGCGCCTCGCTTCCCTTTCTTTCTCTTCCTCCTCCTCTGCGAGTCATCGCCATCGCCCCCTGCCGCTTCCAAGTCCCCGACGGCTCTGAACATCGTATTTCCTGCGCATCGAGCTTGCCGAAATCGGGATTTGGGCTCGACTCGGGAAGGGCGAGATGTACGTGCAGTGCACTAGTTGAGGGATATTGGGGCTCTGTGTGTAGGGTAATTAATGCTACGAGTCGGCAAGAGTACCCTTTCAAATTTCCCCCGAAATCCTATGCCTCAATCACTCGTTTCAGTGCAAACTATTGCAAAATCGACTCTTACCCTTTGCCTGCCTTCATTGCCCAGGTTTGGCATCGAGGAGGCCGAGGCGCCGGAGGCGCCGGAAGCAAGCTGAGCAACTTCTGCCATCATCCCCTTGGATTGGGCGGCCGCGCCAGCAAGCATTTCCTGTAGCTTTGCTTCTGAGTGTTTTTCTTGCTTGTGGCTCAGCGTTATGGCCTGCTCCTTGGCGACCTCTTCGTATGCGATGACAAAATCTTCGGTTCGTATCGGAATTCGTTTGGTTCCTCCAGGGCCCTTCATGTCGGAGTAGATCGCCTTTCTTTCTTCCTTCAACCATTCTGCACGAGCCTCCATTCGACTTTGCCCCTTCCGCTCGGCGGCCTCAACGTGCTCCTCCTCCGCTGTCATAACCGCTTTGAACCCCAGCTGGAGTTTGGCGCTGAGCTTGATGGCAGCTTCGTACTTGATGAAGTCGAAATGGTCACGCTTCTCATACTTCCGTCTCTCTCCGCAGTTGCGTATGAAAGCAAACATAAAGTCACGCCACGGAGCCCCTCCCTTTCGCCTGAGGTCGTTGAAGAAGCTTCTCTTGTTCTGCCTGTTCGCATCCCTCGCGGCGGCGGCGATGTCTGCTTTGCATATATTGCACTCCTTGTTCTTCCCGCCTCTTCTGCGTTTTTGACACAGACGACACACGTCGTCCTCGCCCTTCTTCTGTTGCTTCCTTTCTTTCTGCTTCTTCCCGGGGGAACTTCTCGTCCGCTTGCGGCCTCGCTGCTGGGAACTCTCACAGTCACACTCTTGGCTGCTCTGCTCTGAGCTTGTCTCTTGCTTCTCTTTCTTGGCTTGCTTCTCTTTTTGGTCTTGCGCTTGACTGCCCTGGTTGTTCTTGGAGTCCGCAGCAACACCCGGACTTGCATCGTCCTCCTCGGAAGACCCCTCAGAGGCAGCCATGTTGAACATGTCACTGGCGGCCATTGCAATGTCACTAACTATGCCCGCTGTTGGGGCGAGTCGTTGTAAGATGATGCGGAATCAGAAGCACGGTAGCTTTGTCGGGCCTTGTAATGTCTCAGTCATGCATTTGGGGGGGGGGCATTGCAACGTCACTCACTATGCCTTGCTGTTCGGGCGAGTCGTTCAGTAAGATCATGCGGAATCAGCATCACTGTAGCTTTGTCAAGCCTTGCAATGTCTTAATGCATTGAAACTTACGGGGCTTATGTGACTCGAAGCTTCTTCAAGTCTCACGGCTTGTGGGAAAAGAAGCAAATGCCCTGCAAACCATTCATGTGACACCGTCATGTCCGAGTCCATCTATCTCAGAGTCTACACAGGCCCCAATCTTGATCGCCGGCGTCGGGACTGGATTCGTTGAAGCAGCTCCAGAATCATGCTTCTTCAAGAGAAAGGGGAACACGTGTCTTACATGATTCGCATTGCTGCACAGGAGCCTACACTTCCTGGCGGTGCTGGTGGTGGTCGTGGAGAGCACTGGTATGAGAAATTTCTGAACAATAATCTCATAGTCTACATCGGTCCTAACGGTGCTCTTTCCGGCGCTAGCAACCCCTACAGGCCTACAGGTGCCACTGTAAGAATGTACGAACGCACTCTCAACTCTTCCTTCGCCAGCTGCAAGAACAAAATCCTACACCTTGGGTCACACCATCAACTACAAGGCGGCTGGGAAAACAATCTGCGCCAACTTGTCCGAAACAAGCACACAGCCAACATGACACCGTGCCGGACTAATGCCATGAGAGAGTGACAATGACACACCAAACGCAGCCAACGGTACCTGTATGCATAGTTCTTCGGCACTGCATTAGTTCAATCCTCCTATCCTCACACTGGCTACTTGCCTTAATCTGCATAGCGAGGCAGCGCTACAGAGCGCCAGAGCTGCAAATAGCGAGGACTCCTACCCGACTCTACTAGCACTAACACGCACGACTTTTCTCACTCCGCGTCGAAACTTTCAAAGTCCAATGGGTGCTTCTGCCCCGCTCAGCTTCAGCCCGGCCCCTTGGAGGCTTGGAGTCGGATGCTGGACCCTTCGTCAGTCAAAATTTGGGCCCGACCTCATAAAGAAGTTACATCACACGGCAAGGGCTTCAAACATGCCGAGAATACACCAGCATAGGACCAATGCTCAACGCATGCATGGTGTTACCGGCCAGGTGCTTCTTGAATGCACAAGACAAGCCGGAACCCTCACCCCTGGCATGACTCTCTTTGCTGAGCAGCTGTACATCCAGGTGCTGTTCGGCAGCGAGGACCTTGCCATCTTTCAGGCTTGCAATGCATCCGTGCGTGACCAATGCTGGTACGAACTTCTGCAGTCTCCCAAATGGCGGCATTTGATTCAAGTCTCCGATGCATGCGTCGCTCTCGTCTCGCTCTGCCGCCTCATGCCTGCGCAGGCTCTGCTCCTGGGTGTTGTTCAACGATGCTTCTTCGAAAGCTGTGCTGGCATCATTGAAGAACACTCTCCCAGAGCACAGCAAGTCCTGCCCAAGGAACATATCCAGTTCGTCTTGCGAGCCAGTGAATTGGAACTTGTCCTTCCTGTAGACAAGGGTGTACAATCTTGGCCGGCTGCATGGACAGCCAAAACGCTTGGGGTCGAGGTTGAACCCGTAGAACCCCCAAGGCTGGCCAGGTTCCTGAACCATCTCAAGCGGCGCAATCAACGCTTTCAGGTCGGTCTGCAGAGTTCCTTCATGGATGCCCAAATCCACACCTGAGGTGGACAGTTCGCCCAGCCACACCAAGAAGGGTATTGTGCTGGGACCTGCCAGGCCCTTCTTCTTGCCTCGGGCGCTCCAGTCAACACAAATAGGGCCGGCGACGTGCATGGTCCGCCCGGCCGTTTTCTTCAAGTCTGCTGGCATGTGAAGACTACACTTGCCCTTGTGTTTGTAGCAGTAAGCGGTTGGCCCGCTCTTGCTCTTGCACTGGTCCTTGAAGTACCTGTGCACCTTCCCAAAGGTGGAAAGGAACTTGCCGAACAGTTCGTAGTCTGGTTCTGCCGCTGCCTTCTTCTGCTTCTTGCAAGCAGGACCGTTGGAGTCAAGGCTCCTTCCCACTTCATCTTGAGACGCTGATGTACCATGTTGACTCGTCAAACTGTACAGATCGAACAACAAATTTCCGTCCTCCACAGCATCTTCCAACGTCCCAAAGACATGCGTTGGCCGGAGCTGCACCGGCCATTTGGAACTCTCTCTATGGAATCCAAGAGAAATAGCACGGCACCTGGCATCGGAGTCCCCACCTGAGTAGGACCGAAATCCTTGCCAGCTGCCTTTCCTTGCCTGTCTGCCATGGCAATCGCCCGCGACACCAGACCCTTCCACGGCCTTCATGATTTCCCAGGCCGCATGCAAAGGTGCCTCCACACCACTGTAAGCAGTGCTCAGCAGAACACCTTCGGCCATGGCTTCCAGAAACAGTTCACGCATTTCTGCCTGCCGATGTTTCATGGCAGATGTAAGTGTCCTTTGTTGCCACACTTGCTGATTCGGGCGGTGTCCGATGCCCAGCAGCTTGTAAAGCAAAGCTTGCGGCCACTGAAAAAGCTCTTCCAGCACCTCCGTGTCCTGTAAGTCCTCTGAGGCCACAGACAACATGGACATGGATTCATGACTGGCAAATCGGAGCAGTCGTGGAGCCATCGGCACGATTGCTCCAAAGTCCTTCTGAGGAGAAGCTGCCACACACTTCGTAAAATCCAACCCAATACCAGCGGAGCTCTCTGACGCAGCATCTGACAGTGTCCCTGGGGACCCGGGCCCGGGTGAAAGGGAAATGGCTTTGGATGATGTCGCTCTTGCCAAACGAGACCCAAAAGACGCAAATCTGGCCGGCTTGCAAGGCGACTCAGACTGAGTCCGATTGTCCTTGTCTGCATCCATGGCACAGGATTCTTGTCCTTCCAGGCGCCACTGCCACTAGTGCCTGCTCTCTACAGTCTACACACATGACAAAGCTGGCTCCGCTGATATCCGATCAATCCAAGCTGACATTGCAAGCCTATCATAATTGTCATGCTCCGACTGTGCTTCCGATGTTGTCCCATGTTCAATCTGCTACGCCTCTACTCCACGCATCAACCCTTCTCTTGAATTTGCCAAGCTGCAGCCATGACTTACACTGGACCTCAGCATCATGCAGCACTACAGCATATGGCATGCGCGGTGCTTCGAACAGGCTGACAGAACGAGAATCAGGAGTCGGGAGGCTAGGCCACACGTCAATTCCGAGGTTCGGATTTCGGAACAAAGTACAGCACTTGCTGCTTGCTTCATTGGCTTGCTTCATGATGGCTTCATCTGCAACGCTTTTCACCGTTCACCGCTGCCTCCCCTCCTCCCCTCCCCTCCTCCCCTCCTCCCCTCCCCCCTCCTCCCTCCTCCCCCTCCTCCCCTCCTCCCCTCCTCCCCTCCTCCCCTCCCTCCCCTCTCCTCCTCCCCTCCCCCCTCCTCCCCTCCTCCCCTCCTCCCCTCCTCCCCTCCCTCCCTCCCCCCTCCCCTCCTCCCCTCCTCCCTCCCCTCCTCCCCTCCTCCCCTCCTCCCCTCCTCCCCTCCTCCCCTGGCTTTCGTTGGTCGTTGTTTTACGAAAGCGATATTCCCCTCTTGTTTTCCGCGCTTTCAATGAGTGAGGAATGCGTGATGCGCGCGCGCGCATCACGCATTCCTCACATGCGCAAGGCGCAATTCCCCTCTTGTTTTCCGTGCTCTCAATGAGAAAGCACATGTGAGGGATGCGCGCGCGCATCCCTCACATGCGCATATTATGAATGCGTCAAGCTTTATAAGAGCGGGGTTGCCGGTGATTTGGGTCCACCCCGCAAAACCTAGATGGGTCCTGGAGTCACAGGTCACAAGGCAGTGATGACGCTTGGGCTGGAGGCTGGGCGGTCGGAGGCTGGGCTGGAGTCGGAGGGGCACGGATCCGAAGACACCAAGAGCTTGCCAAGAACACCAAACAGCACAAGCAACTTCAAGCAACCAACCGCAACAGGCAAATTCAACAGGTAAATCATATGTCTATGTCTCTGATGTCTCTGCAATGACTCTGCAACTCTGGCGACACTAGCGCAGCCTGGCCCATGGCATGCCCATGGCTAGCTGGCTTTGCCCCCGGCTTTGGGTGGCTTTTGCAGGCTTTTGCTTCGGATTTCGGATTCTACCAAAAAAAAACACTGGTCACTCGGGCAAGCATGATTTTCTCTGGTTCTCAATGTGTGACCACAGGTTGTCCCGCACTGCCGAACCGCCACGGCACACCGCCGCTCGCACACCCGCACGCACCCGCACGCACCCGCACACTTCCGCACACGGCGCGCGCTTCCGCACACGTCCGCGCGCAGCGCGCGCACCCGCACGCATGCGCGCACACCCCGCACGCACCCGCACACATCCGCACACGCCCCGCGCACACCCGCACACTTCCGCACACACCCCGCGCACACCCGCACACACCCGCACACTTCCGCACACTTCCGCACACTCCCCCCGCACACACCCGCACACACCCGCACACTTCCGCACACTCCCGCACAGGTGCCTCGGCACGTGGATGCCGGCCCCGGGCCGCCAAACGGAACCAGTGAACAACCACCCTGAACGTAATCCTGAAAACACGATCCGGCCTGTTTTTCCAGAACCGCATGCCTTGAGCTTCGTGCACGGTGGCCGGACAGGCCAAAACGCTGAATCTCAGCTAGACAAGTCCAGGGACACTTGTCGGCTTCACCCATCCGCCCTTTGCAGGTCCCGGAACTTCCGCTCCAGCTGCCTATCCGTCAGCAAGGGCGTCAGACCCGCTCGGTCCCATTGCTGATGACTGGCCTTGTTCTCATGATTCCCGGCCTCCAACAGCCAGTGTTTCAGTCTGCGAACCACAGCATCCCTGTCGGCAGCGTTACGCCAGCTTTGTGTCCTGGTGCACCTTGTCCCAGCGGCACCTGTGTCTGACTCATGACAAGGGCACACCACCTGATAAGAACACGGTCTGCCCTCTGCGGCTGGAGGACGATATGTAAACCTGTATCCATGCCAAGTGAAAGACTCCTCCCTCACAACTGGTGCCCTGACAGCCCTATTCACCTCGGCCTCCGATTTCGCAGAATCGGGATCTGTCTCTGTAGCATCTGAATCAATGCCGGCTCCAGCACCTGCAGGCGCTGCAGGCTCAACTGGCTCAACTTCCAACACAGCCGGCAAACCTTGAAGTTCAGGCGGCTCGGGCTGGAGCTGCTCAGCAAAATCGTACTCATCCACGGCTTGATTCAACAAAGCGTCCAAGTCCACTTCTTCCTCCGAAGGCTCGAACTGCTCGAGAAGCTCTTCCAATGCTCTGCCCTTTCCGGATTCCGACTTGGAGTCCCAACTGCGGCATTCAACTTCATCTTCCGTCGCTGCCATGTCATCTTGCTCCTCAACATCTTCTAGTTCTTCTGCCTCCTCAACGGCTACGTTTGCTGTCAAGGCAGCAGCTGTGCTTTTCTTTGGCACGGCCTCCGCCTTTTTAGCTCGCTTCTTGGGCGGGGCTTTCTCAGGTCTCTCCACCTCACTGCCTTCGAGAAGATCAAAAACAGAGTCAGCCAGAGCAGCTTTGGCTTGAAAATCAATGCTTGCAAAGGCGGACCGGGCGGCCTTGCCCCTTCTCTTCTTGACTTTGGCCAAACCCAAAAGCACATCGTAATACTCATCATTTGTACAATGTGTAATCGCAGGCGCATCTTTTCCAGGGAATTGCAGCATGTCCGGCATGGCCACAGACAACGCCAAGCAAGTCCAATACTTGACATTGATAGAGCCCCTCCACGCAAAGAAGAACTTGGGGCAATGGATGTCATTGAGGACATACTCTGCACCATACATGCGCTGCACTTCACTCAATTTGCCCATTGGCACCATCAATGACCAACCATGACTACACAGATATGAACCCAGTTCGAAAGGAGTCCATTCAATCGACGGCACACATGTCTCACAATCTATGGGATGTGCAAATACGGGCTGCAATTCGGCGCAAGGAGCTGTGATCTCCAGGCTTCGCAGCCACTCGGTCCGAACACACCAACCAGACGTGTCTTCTCTGTGTACCAGATCGGTAACAATCTTCAAACTTTTCAGAAGCTTCAAGACCTTCAGATCCCAATTGGCTCCGGCAGCATCGTGGTCCAAGTAGTGGCATGTCTGGGTGCACTCAAAGGCACACAATTGGAGTATCTTGCTCAAAATTGCAACAGCATCAGCTCTGATATCATCAGACCAAATGAGGTTCAGCAAAGGAGTGCTTAAAGAGAAGCCTGCATGCTTGACCTTCCAGCTCAGCAAGAGATTCTCGGCATCCTCGAAAGAAGTTACCTGCGGCATCTGCCACACTCCTACAGTGTCCTGGTACAGACCCAAGCTTCCTGGTCGCAGGCTTACCACGGGGTCGCAGCCTGGTTGAGCTCCACCTCCAGACTGCAATTCATGGGTGGAAACCAAAACATCGAAGGACTCGAAGTTTTTGCCTGAGGTGCCATGCAACTGCTTCTGCCTGGCAGGATGGCTTTTCACAACACGGAAGCAAGTCGAACTGACTTCCAGCTCAGTGGGAGCCAGTCTCTCTGAGAAAACAGAGATTGCGGAGGCGGATTCAACGTCATCAAATGCACTGGTGACCTCGTGAGAAGGTTGCGAGAAGCACGCAGCAAACGACCCAACCCTTTCTGCGCTAGCTTTGCTCGTGTCTGTACGTCTCACTGCTTTCGATGAGGTCCTCTGAGAGAGGGGGACAACTTTTGCCGTCGCATCTGCTTTGCAGCAGAAGAGATCACCTTCCTGCATTCTTGTTTGAAAATGCTGTGACATCAAGTGGTGCAAACATGCTTGCTGTCTCGACGGCTCATCGGGAGCCTGCTGTACAGCCAGGCGAAGACGCCGCCCTGGCCCGTCCTGTGGAGGTCCAGCTGGTGTAGAAGAGTAGGTCCTCGCACGCATTGTCGTTTCCAAATCACAATGATAGATTATCCTCGCAATTTCTGCAAGCTTCAACTTTCGGTTGTGGTCACGTGCAATGGACAGAGCCGTGGGGTGCCCTGCCAAGCCGGTGGCTTCCAAGAAACCTTCCTCCCTTGCATGAATAACTTTGTGCAGCAGGAAATCTACGGATCTGTTGTCTCGCAGGAAGCGTTGGTGCAGCTCGGAAGCACGCAAACCCAAGGAAAACCCACTCGGGCGTATGTTCTTCACAAGCTTCACTTTTGTTGCAGCTGTGGCATGTCTGGATTCGATACTTCTTTCATTCACTGCAATGAAACCCATCTTGCAGGCCTCCTGCATGATGAGATGAAGACCTTCCCGCCTCTCGCCACTCAGAAACCTTTGCAGCTGTTCAAGCCAGGCCGCATCTGCAGTATCTGCATCAAAGTACTTGCGAACCAACCGGTGCTGAAGAACATCTGGGCCCTGTGCTCTGTAAGCTTCCAAGCAAGCTGCTAGTCCGCTGCGCGCGGCATCCTCCGAGAAGTGGCCAATCACAGCCAGCCTGTGTGGCAGAGATTCCCAGAAGCCAAGTTTTATATTCAAAAACTGGGTCACCCTGGTTTGCCCAATGGTGAAATCTTCTAAGATCTCTGCCTGCTCGTCGGGCGGAACATGCATGCACGCGGAGAGGACATGAAGATGTGCGTTCTGGAAGTGAGCAGACATCAAGCTGTGGATCTTGCCGCTCGCTAGTTCAGGGGCGCGACGTCCTGACATGAAGCACGTGGTGTGGCTCCGGAAATATAAGTTTTTTCTCTGTGCGGTTTTCCAGTGACACGGGCAAGATTCGAGCCAGTGCTCCAAATGATCCAGCACGGCAGAAACTGCACAGAGCATCTTACAATAGCTCCAGAATTTTCCGCTGGATATTGCTTGTGTTGCCAGCTCAAGCTTCTGCTGTCTCTCAGCTGCATCTTCATCTCCATCCGCATCTCTGCGCTGGCGAGGCTCTGCTCCCCCTTGATTGATCTTGCCCAAATCCCAGTACGAAAGCGGGGCTTCCAACTCCACAAGTTCCTGGCATGTCTGGATAATATATCCCCATCGCCACGTGACCACGGTGCACGAAAACTGGCGTATACTGTCTGAAAACAAAGCTCCAGGAGTCCCTAGAATGCAATGATGCAAAAACCGATCTTTCACATCTGAACGTGACAGGGTGGCTGCGACTGCCTTCAATCTCGGAAAAAAAAAGGGATCGAACTGCTTGAACGCATTCGTCAAATCTTTCGTCGCCCCATGCAAGATGTGAAGACAACCTGGAATCTGCAAAGCTTCCTGAAACAGGTAAGGTAGAACCTGCTGCCCTGCTGACAGTTCGACATTGTCAGCGGCCTCATCTGGGCTCCAAAAATCGACATCCAGCATGTAGGGGAACAGCTCATGCAAAGGCACATCAGCAGCGTCCGCAAAGCCGCTCTCGACTCCAAAGTCGGTCGTGACTGCCCTCACCTGTAGAAGAAACACTTGCAAGCCGGAAAACAAAGAGTTTTCGAGCAGCAAGGCATGCAGAAGAGCGTGTATCTTGTGGATAAGGGATGCCCTGCGGGATCCGACCGCTGTCGGCGGGCAGATGTGGGAATCAACAGGTCGTAGAGACGAAGCAAAGGTTCCCGATCCTTGCAGTATCTGCGAGATTTGACGTTCCAACTGAGACTGTTCATGAGAACAAGCGCTGACATCCTGCCGGGGGCAAGCTCTCTCTTCCTCCTGCAAAGTTGCAACCTGCCAGGCAAGGGAGATCAATTTCATGCCCTCGCCGCCATGCAGTGTGTGGTACTCACTGAGCAGCCAATCCCAACCCCTCTGGGGAGAAGAGTCCGCTAGCAACACCCTGGTGACAAAAGTGTTGCTGCCCCGCAACCGGGCGTTGAGGTCCGACATAGCCAGCATCATGCCAACATCCACAGCTAAGCGACCCCGAGACACAGAGGACACGTGTGGCAAAGATTGTAAGGCTGGAAGGACCGTCTCGGCTAAATCTGGCACTGCCAACCTGAGACTGCTGGCGACTTGTTTGACCAAATCCTCGGAATTTCTCATCAAAAGACAAGTGGAGACTGCATGTAGCAGAACCCGACTGCTTTCTTTTCGTCGACCGCCTGTCGGCATATCTTGAAGGGTCGGGTCGGCTGAACCATCTCCTCCCAACAGCCTCTTCTCAGCTTCACGACTCTTCGGGAAAGCTGAGCCCGGAGCATCAGCGTAGGCTGTTTTGTGAAGCTGATCCAAGTTCACCAGACAAGCTTCGACTTCAAACTGGATTTCTGCCACCTGCTCTGAAGAAGCTGCACCACTTGTAGTAATGATGGATAGCATCCGCCCACATAATCTGGCCAAAGCAGCCTTCTCGGACAAAGCTGTCTCTACAGTAGCCACCCGCTCCACACCATACCGTACTGGCTGCTTCCCTGTGGGGATGACGAGATCCGGTTGACCGAACAACCCTTGAAATGGCACGCTCTTGCAGTTGCGACGCTTCTGTCTCAGGTCTTCTGATGTGCATTGGGGCAATTGCCCTAGAGACGGCCAAGATCTGCAAGACGTCAGAAGTACTATAGGCCCCAAATCACTGAAGCACAAATCTAAGCACTCTGGCTGACCAGGCAGCAAGCTGAATTGTCTGGACCACTCTTGCACAATTTCCTTCACGGAGGATGTGGCATGGACAGCACCCTGTGCATTGAAGTGCTGCACTGTCCTCGGCAACAGGTGCTTGTTGACCTCACCCTCAGCTAGCAACCAGAATGATCTGCTGATGTAGTTCTGAGAGTTTGTCGCATACAAAGCTGCAGAAACTGGAGCCTCCAAGTGGACTGCATCAACAACATCAAAGAAAATCAGTGGTGGATGGGAAACATCGGGTAGCGGGCATGACCAAGAGTGCCAGGACAGCCATTCCTCCGCTGTCTGAAGCACTGTCCTGCTCTTGAACAATCGTGCTTCTGCACGAATCAAAGCCAGGCCCACCAACTCAGGCTCAGTCGAAGCTTCCAAATTCTTAGCGCCCAGCCAATACTCTCCTGTCTCACCCCACACCTCCAAGCACTCTGAAGCAGTTTTGGATAGCGCTAAGGCGGCGCACTTGGCCTGCAGTGCAATCTTCTCGGATCTGCTCAACACAAGACTTGATTGTCGTAGAAAGGTTTTCTCAGCCTGTCTATGGAGCCTTTGAACTGGCGTCTTGCTCTTGCCTTTGACATGAGGGGTGGAAAGCCACACAATGGCATGCATGCGCCATGCGCTGGCGCTGGCCAGTCTCCTAGGCCTTCCAGGCTAATCCCGGGAACTGCGCACTACAAGTTCTACAAGTCTACTTGTGAAGAACTCTGCTGTGTCCAAGAACTTTGCTGTCTGTGTCGTGGAGCAACGGCTTGAATACGAATCTGTTGCAATCTCTCCCTGAGCCTAAGTCGGAAGTTGATGTCTTCATGTCCTGCTCGGCAATCTAACCGTCAGCTTGAGATTCAACCCTGCCCGAGCATGCCTTGATTCGCGTGAAAACTGGTAAACTGGCATGGCAAACAACTCTTCTGCTGCCATCACATCGGCCCGACGCTGCAAATCGGCTCAATTTTGGCTCATGCCGGTCGACAGTAACACGCATTCTGGTGAGACCATGCACTTGTGAAACTCAAAACACACCTCGAAACACGGAGTGTCAAAGATGCGAGTAGACTACCGGAGCTTCGTGATGACTTTAGCAGCAGCATAATGAAGTAACGAGGGCCCCGAGTCCCGACGTCATGCAGCACTGCATGCAGCACCGTGCTGCACCCATCAAATCTCTGAGCCAGGTGGCCTGCTGTTCTGAAGTTTTGTCTGCGTGTTGAAGCTGATGCTGCAGTGCTGCATGCTGGCTGCAGCCTACTGCCTACTTCTTGCCGCCCTGGCCCGAACCGCTGGCTCCGGTGACCCTCACAAACTGGCGCTCAAACTCAGAGACGACGTTGGCCAGTGCACCCTGGCGAGCGGATTGGACTAGATTTGTTGAACACGCAATCACACAAGTTCAAGCAAAGCAAAAGCGTGAGCAACACCACAAAGATCATGATCAAACCCGGCCTTCTCAGTCTGCAAAGCCGCAATGGTCTGATGTAGCCTGCCTGTTTCAGCATTACAAACCATGTTGTCAATGTTGTCCACTGAATCACTGAATCTGAACTGTCTGAACTAAAGCACGGCAGCCCTCGACCCCGGCCTTTCCGGCCGCCTCTCCGAGCTGTCGTTGCGGCAGTGCGCCTGCGCGAGTGGCAGTGGTTCACACATGCCGATTCCGGTTAATTCGGTTCACCCGCACCGTGTCACTGCGTCAGACGTTTCACAATGTGCATCAAGGACGGGGTGACGTAGAAATTTTTGGGCGAAGCAGACCAGGCTGACCCTAAACTCCCAAACAGGGGTTAAGGACAGGAGCTTGTGGTAAGGTTTTTGTCTTGGCTAGGGTTTAGGGTTTAGGGTTTAGGGTTTAGGGTTTAGGGTTTAGGGTTTAGGGTTTAGGGTTTAGGGTTTCGGGTTTAGGGTTTAGGGTTTATGGTTTAGGTTTGGGAAAAACGTCCCCAAACTCAGGCCTGCGGCCCAACAAGTCAAGTTGTCTCTGGACCTTACTCCTAACTCCTGTCTTGATGCTGCCCGGACTGCCCGGCCTCCTGCCCTTCGTGAGGTTGTTTTGGTACTTGGTACCTGTGCCAGCGCCCAGGCTATGGCCTCGCTGTGACGCTGTCCGCAGCTGACGAACCAGACAGAGGCGGCACGGCTGAGTACTGTTGGCACATGATCATGACTCGACCCTCATGCTTCATGCGCTACAGATTCTGTGGCTGCGCAACCATCCTCAACGGTGGATTCAAAAACCAGCATTACGACTGACACTGGGAATCTAGACCGTCTCTTATCCGGAATGGTGTCCCAGGGTGAATCCGACCTGTGAAGGCCCCCCTCTAATCCCTCATGCTTTCGGGGAGGGCCTGAGAGGCAGTGAAGGTCCTCTCATCCTTCGTTCTTCGGGGAGGGGTCCCAGAGCGGGAGGGCCTGAAAGGGAAGGGCCTCTAAATGCTTCCGGGGAGGTTGCAGGGTGGGAGGGCCTGAGAGCGCAGTGAAGGGCCCCTAATCCCTCATGCTTGCCTGAAAGGGCAGCTTCCTCTTGGGTTCTTTTGTGTGGTTTTGGGGTGGGCCTGAAGGCCTCGTGCTTCTAGGGTCCCAAGAGCGGGAGGGCCTGAAGGGCAGCGAAGGGCTTGGGGTTGCAGGCTGGGCCTGAAAAAACTGAAGGGCAGCAAAGCGGCTCTAATCCCTCGTCCCAGGTGAAAAAGCGCCTCTAATCCCTGGAGGGACCGAAAGGGTTTTGAAGGGCCTCTAATCCCTCATGCTTTTGGGGGTGGGTCCCAAGAGATCATTTCGGGTATGGGGTGGTTTTCTGCTGCAGTTTGCAGTTGGGAGCGGCTGGAGTGGAGGGTGAGCAGGCCCAGCCCAGTGGCCAGGGCACTGGCAGTGAATCCAAGGTCAAGAAGAGGAAAAGGGTTGGACCCAAGAATAAAGGGAAGGGTGCGGCCAATCGAGTGGGACAGGCAGAAGGAGCGTGAGAGCCAGGTCCAAGGTGAGCAGTGGGCTGCAGAGATCTTGCTGAAACCAAAGACGCAGTAGCTTGAGCAGGTGATGGACGTGGCAGCACAAGCTGGGGCACTTAATGCTCAGATGTCGGATGACCTGTGTGCGACAAAGGCCAAGGAAGCTCAGACTTGTCAACGGTGGCTGGCTGCGGAGGCGAGGGCGAAAGGCCTTTCCGATATGCTGGCGCAGGAGCAGCAGAGGAACGAGAAACAAGGGACGGATATCGTGGCAGCAAGGGCTATCTTGGAACAGGCGCGGAATGACGCACACGCTATGTTGGAAAAGGTGCGGAATGACGCACAGCGTCAGCAAGGCGACAACGCAATGAAGATCCAGACTTTGGAGACTCAGGAGCGGGCGGGAAAAAACCGATTGGAGCGGGAGCTGGCCAACGCTAACTGCTAAGAGCGACCTGGTTTAGGCGGGCGGCGGGCCGCGGGCGTGGCGCTGCCGGGGCATTCCTTTGCTCAAAACCACTGCGTGCCACCGTGCGCCGTGTGTACAGCGCTGTTTGCACTGGTCCCTGGTGCCCTGGTGTCTCCCTGCTGCCTGGCCCTCTTGCAACACTATCTCAGTGTCGCAAAAGGTGCCTCATGCCTACAGTGTCGTGCGTCTGACAGGTGACACTATATCTCAGTGTCAACACTATCGGCATGCCAGGCAGGTGACACTATCACAGTGTCAACACTGCCGACCACTTAAACCCTGCCAAGTCCCATGGCGCCAAACGGGCAAGCCAAGACATGGAAGCCGCCCCAGCAACTTTTTGACCCAAACTGCCGAATCCGTTCAGCAGCTCGGAATCTATGAGACTACTGCATGCCAAAAGCAAAGTAAAAA
Organism: Symbiodinium natans; assembly: GCA_905221605.1. Lineage (NCBI taxonomy): Eukaryota > Dinophyceae > Suessiales > Symbiodiniaceae > Symbiodinium > Symbiodinium natans. The sequence continues at coordinate 20,819 of CAJNDS010000565.1, read as the reverse complement.
TACACTGAGCGCCAGTGTATGCGGGGCTCGGTGCTGCTATGCTGCTATGTGCGTCGCCTGCAGCTGCCTGCATGCTGCACTGCCGCCTAAGTTCTGCCATGTGTGTGTGCGCGCCGCCCACTGCCCCACTGTGTGCGACTAACGTGTCCTGCCTACGAACCCTGCCTCTTTGAAGTGTGGCGGGAAAAACGAATCAGAAACCTGACAGGGACGCCGAGGGGGAGGGGAGGAGCCTACGGACCAGTTGCACTTGCAGGGCAGCTTGGGGCAGAGCCTACCAGGCACGACATTTTTAAATTTTCAGAGCGCCTCACCTGTCCAGGCACGACGGTGTGATGTTAATGTTAGTGCCCGTCCAGCACTACAGCACTACTCATGCACTACACACCCTTTTGTTCCCATCACAACCGCTGCAGAAGAAACGGTGGAACACAATGGGCCCGAGGCAACTCGAATTTTTGTCTACTTTGCCCGGAAGAATATTTTTCTAAGAAGAATTCTCAGAATCCTTAAGAATACAAACAGATGTAGCAGCAGCCATGGCGAAACGAAGCGAGAATCGGGGAGAGCAGGAAGAGGAAAAGCATTCTTCTCTTTTCTTGCTTGGCACTCCTGCGTTGACACATGTGAAGACGAAGGTTTGTCTAGTTTGGCAGTTTGGCTCAACGACGAACTAGGACTCGGAGTAGGAGCAAGGAAGTCCCGAGTCCCTTGTCCTCGACTCGACTCAACTAACTTGACTAACACGTGGACCGTGACATAAGACTCATAAGTATCATAAGACTTACCGTAAATGAATTTTATTACCGTTAATTTCTTCGAATCGGAGACGACGACGACGACGACGACGACGACGACTACTACTACTACTACTACTACTACTACTACGACTACTACTACTACGACTACTACTACTACTACTACTACTACTACTACTACTACTACTACTACTAATACTACTTCTTCTTCTTCTCCTTCTCCTACTACTCCTACTACTCGTACTGCTGCTACTACTGCTACTACTACTACTACTACTACTACTACTACTACTACTACTACTACTACTACTACTAATACACCTACTTTCTTCTACTACGACTTCTACTGCGACTACTACTACTACTACTACTACTACTACTACTGCTACTACTACTACTACTACTACTACTACTACTACTACTACTATTACTACTATTACTTCCACTACTACTACTACTACTACTACTACTACTACTACTACTACTACTGCTACTACTACTACTACTACTACTACTACTACTACTACTACTGCTACTACTACTACGACTGCTACTGCTACTGCTACTGCTACTGCTACTGCTACTGCTACTACTGCCACTACTGCTACTACTGCTACTACTACCTACTACTACGACTACTACTACTACTACTACTACTACTACTACTACTACTACTACTACTACTACTACTACTACTACTACTACTACTACTACTACCTACTACTACTGCTACTACTACTACTGCTACTGTACTACTTCTTCTGAACTTCTTCTCCTGCTGCTACTACTGCAACTCTGATACTGCTACTACTACTACACGACTTTTTAATAATACTAGTACTAGACTAGTACCACTAACTACTTAACTACTATTACGAACTATTACGATTCTTTTTTTGTTGTTAGTTGTCGTAAATTACGATTACTAACTACTAACTAACAACAAAAAAATTGCATGACGCTGGTTTCAAAGGTTTCTATGTACTCCTATTGTAACTATTCTAATTGTGATTGTAATTTACTATCTGCAACTTGACTGCAATTGCAACTGCAACTGCGACTGCACTGTCACTGGCACTGCGACTCCGATCGCTGAATCGCTGACGACCAAGGGAAGGTGCCTGCAGGCACTGCAGGCAAGGCTCTCTGTCCGGACTCGACTCTGGACTCCGACTCCAGATCAGACTTCGGACTTGACTCAAGCTCAGATTCCAGTCTTAGATTTTTTTCAAATCTTAGAATGTCAGACTCTCAGCTCAGACTTCGACTCTGGAATCAAGAGTCGGATCTCCTCCGGACTCCGAACTCCGGTCGGGACCCGGACTCGAACTCAAACTCCAGACGCCGGACTCTGGACGCCGGCCGCCTTGAACTTCAAATTCCAACCTTAAGCAAAAACTTGACTCCAGACTGGACTTCTTCAGACTGATTTGAACTTCAACTCCGGGTCCGTCTCCAAAACTGGGCTGGAATTTTTTAGAATTTCAGAAATTTAAGTTGCATTTGAGTTGGTTTCCCAACAGGAAATTGTAGAAACCACCAGGGAACTTTTGCAAGTACCTACGCGCAAGGTGCGTCTTTCAGCCCCGTTCCGACGCGGACCACGGAGACACCATTGAAAAGGCACGTCCGCGACAAGAACGTCCTCCAACGTCAACGAAACGTCGCCGAAACGAACTTCCAGATCAACGACATTCGATACGTTGATGATGTCTCCTGAGGCACAAAAGAGTCACCGTGCGATCATGGTACTTGCAGACACGAAATCCTGACATATAATCTGCTGAGACGATGTGGCATGTGGCTCCACCATCCGACACATCACGATGCTCTACCTTCAGCGAAGTGCAGACGTATGCCGCGGCGAATTCGAATAAATTAGCAAACAAAAGTCAACAGAAACTGGCGAATGGGAACTAGCGAACAGGACTTGGCGAATCGAAATTGGCAAATAGGAATTAGCAAATGGGAAGTGCGATAGGAATTGGCGAGTAGGAAGTAGCGAAAAGGAATTAGCGGCCGAAAACCGGAAAAATGAGAGGTTCATCCACCATGTGAATTCTGTACTGAAACATCGACCGCTTCCGGCCGATCCTGGAATTAGCAAATCGGAATCTCGATTAAGCAAATTAATCAACTATGAATTGGGGCTCAGCTCGGGTTGGTCCATACTAAGTACTTATGGGTACGTGCTGCGCACTACTGAAGGAAACCGAACAACTTGGGGCGTTTCGACAGTGGCAAGTGCTCTGTATTCACGATGCTCTTTCTGCGCTTGTCAGGGGTGCCGTGGGCGACGTCGGCCGAGAGGCCGACGCCGACAACCCTGAGTTTAGAGTTTTTGGTTTAGGGGGTTTAGGGCTGAGGGTTTAGGGTTAAGTGTGAAGCACAGATGAGGACATGTAGTGCAGATTTCTTTTGGCTTGGTGAGACCTTGTTTTGAGTTTGGAAATCGTTTCCTGTTTGTGACCTGGTATTTGGTGACCAGAAGTGACTCAAGCCAGTTTAGGAACCTACCCACAGGGTTAGAGTTTAAGCTTTAGGGTTTTTGGGTGAAGGCTTCAGAGTTTGGGCTTTGGGCTTCAGGGTTCAGGGTTTAGGGTTTGGGGTTTGGGTTTAAGGTTCAGAGTTATTTTCAGTGAGTTTTGGCACCGACGCTCGTTTGGGCGCCACAAGTCGGGAGGGTTTTTCAGGGTTTTTAGGGTTGAGGCTTAGTGCTGGTGAGAAGCAAAAGGCTGTAAGGTTGAAACTAGTGGATTGCGCACTTCCCCAGCATCGTCTCTCTCAGCCATTGCTCACCCTCACAGACGCGGAGTTTCTTTTAACACAAGCAAGAAAGAACAAGCTTGATGTGAAGTCTTTGCTATGCACTACTGGCTACGGCACTGCTGCACTGTGAGAGAGTGCATAAAACATGTGCTCATGACCTTGGGCCCACAGCAACAGGGAAAACAAGGCTAAACATGTGCAGATGACCACGCTTCAACATCGCTCCTGAAGCGACAAACACAAACCTGTACATGTATCCCTTCCGAGAGGAGGTACAAGCTCCTACGGAAGGAAAAGCTGCAGTGGCTGTACGCTGGCCGGCTGGCCAACTCACTGTGAGGGCTCTCAGTAGTGTTAAAAATTTTCCTTCGTAGCAATTCCTTCTTCCTGAAAATGCTTCCTGACATTCACTTGCCTCTCATGCATCTGCGGGGCTCGCGAAGGCGTCTGGTTGATGAGCCTAGCGGGCTCGTTTGTGTGCAGCTTGTGCATGGTGGCAGACGCGTTTGCATGAGGGTTCGCATAGGGCATAGGATTGCGGCTCAGGTTTCTGGGCGACCTCTCACCCTTGTGACAGCACCAGTCGCAGCATTGGGCGGTGGCCCCGTCGCGCCAGTTTTCAACTGACAATCTTGTTCCTGCAGGAGAAGTGCCTGGAACACCGGCAGGGACAATCCTGTCGCTGCTGTTCCTGCAAGAGAGACCGGGGAGTGCCTGCTACTGCTTCACCACGGAGTCAGTAGAGAGCAAGCAACAGGGGGAAATCGCGAACCCGAGGCCTGTGGGACCTGGGAGCAGCAGGGAGAGAAATCGCGAACTTGAAGTCTATGGGCCCTCAAGACCAGGGAGCAGCACAGCCAAAATCGCGACTCTGACGCCTATGGGTTCCCCGGACCCGGAAGCACCAGGGAGAGAAGTCGCGAACCTGAAGCCTATAGCCACTTGGGATTTGGGCGCAGCAGGGAGTAAAATCGTGAACCTGAAGCCTATGGCTTTCCGGGCCGGGAGCCGCAGGGAGAGAAATCGTGAAACTGAGGCCTATGGGCTTTTGCGACCTGGGAGCAGCAGGGTGAGAAATCGCGAACCGGAAGCCTATGGGCCTTCAGGACCCGGCAGCAGCGCGGAAAGAGATCGCGAACCTGAAGCCTCTGGGTTCCCCGGACCCGGGAGCAGTCTCAGTTGCAAGGAAGCCTACGTGCAGTTCCTGCGCAGACTGCCGAGAAGTCCGCCTCTTGGCAGGTCCCTGCAGCCCTTCCGCTGCAGATTGCCTAGCAGTTCTCTTGCTGGCCGGCTCCGGGTTAAGTTTCAGGGATAGTGGGTTTGCTTTGTGGCCTGTGTGCTATCGAAAAAGTCGGCCGCGGGGCAGTAAGGGTACTGGGGAGCAAGTGTGCCATTCAGCAACAGCCTACCTGCAGTTCGTTTGAGAACCTGGAGACTAGGCGTGCTGAGCGCAGGCCCAGTAGCAATGGAGCCTATCTGCAAGCTCTGCGGCATCCAAGCTGCAGCCCAGAAGCCTTCTTGCAGTCCCTGCAGCCGCAAGCTGCAAGCTGCCAAGAAAACTTCTTCTTGGCCAGTCCCTGCAAATTGCATAAACATGCTCCAAAGGCCAGGTTTCTGGGATAATGGGTTTTACTTGGCCCCTTTTCAGCTCCGTGGGAAGTTTCGCTGCGCAATTGCCTGGCGCGTCTGTGAGGCTGCAGGCCCAACAGTGCCAGCCTTCGTCCTCTGCGGTCTGTGTGCGATCGTGAAAACCGGCCGCTGCGCGGGGCAAAGTTACTTGGATCTTCAACTGCGTCACTTGCATGACATGGACCCTGCAGGTCAAGCATGCCGGTGCCCCTGCTAAACCTTGCAGCCAGGACAGCGACCGCGTTGAGGTTGCTTATTGCACGCTTTCCTTGGTCGAGACCTATGGGTTCCTCGGACCGGGGAGCGTTGCAAGGAAACCTACGTGCAGTCCCTGCAGCATCCCAGCTGCAGCATGCCGAGAAGTCCGCCTCTTGGCAGGCCCCTACAGCCTTTACGCTGGCCGGCTCTGGGTTAAGTCTCAGGGATAGCGGGTTTGCTTTGTGGCCTGCGTGCTATCGGAAAAAATCGGCCGCTGCGCGGGGCAGTATATAAGGGATTGAGGAGCAAGTGTGCTCAGCAACAACCTACCTGCATTTCGCTTGAGAACCTGGAGACTAGGCGCGCTGCAGCCGCAAGCTGCAGGCTGCCAAAAAGGCCGCTTCTTGGCCAGTCCCTGCAAATTGCCTAAGGATAGGTTTCCGGGATAGTGGGTTCAACTTGCCCCTTTCCAGCTCCGCGGGACACGTTCCCTGCGCAACTGCCTGGCGCGCAGACCGCCTAGCAGTTCTCTTGTTGGCCGACTCTGGGCTAAGTGTCAGGGATAGTGGGTTTGCTTTGTGGTCTGTGCGCTAAAAATCGGCCGCTGCGCGGGGCAGTTAAAGTAATAGTGCCACTTAGCAACAACCTACCTGCAGCACGCTTGAGGACCTGTACTTGCAGGCTCTGTGGCATCCAAGCTGCAGCATGCCCAGAAGCCTGCTTTGTCCCTGCAGCTGCAAGCTGCAGGCTGCCAAGAAGGCCGCTTCTTGGCCAGTCCCTGCAAATTGCATAAGGATAGGTTTCCGGGATAGTGGGTTCTACTTGCCCCTTTTCACACGTTTCGCTGCGCAACTGCCTGGCGCGCCTGTGAGCATGGCACGGACCCTAACCCTTGCAGTTGGTCAGTAAGAGCGAGAATGCCAAGGAAGTGCATTGCGCGTTAACGCAGCGAGGTCTCTGCCCTCACAGCACGCGTCCGCGCGCTGTGAGCGCTGTGCAGCTACTGTGTGGCAAACAAGTCTTTGGTCACACAAGCGTCGCTTGTGCTGGCAGGCGCGGTGCTTAGGGGCATTGGACCGGTGCCGCGCACGTGCTCGGGCCGCGGGAAACGCTGGCAGGCGCGACACAGGCGTTGTTTGTGCTGGCTGGCGCGGTACTTATGGGCCCTGGACCGATGCCGCGCGTGCTCGGGCCGCGGCAAACGCTGGCAGGTACTTAGGGGCATTGGACCGGCGCCGCGCGCGCGCTCGGGACCGGTGCCGCGCGCGCGCGCGCGCGCTCGGGCCGCGGCAAACGCTGGTAGGCGCGAGACAGGCGTCGTTTGTGCTGGCAGGCGCGGTACTAGGGGGCATTGGACCGGTGCCGCGCACGTGCTCGGGCCGCGGGAAACGCTGGCAGGCGCGACACAGGCGTTGTTTGTGCTGGCTGGCGCGGTACTTATGGGCCCTGGACCGATGCCGCGCGCGCTCGGGCCGCGGCAAACGCTGGCAGGTACTTAGGGGCATTGGACCGGCGCCGCGCGCGCGCTCGGGACCGGTGCCGCGCGCGCGCGCGCGCGCTCGGGCCGCGGCAAACGCTGGTAGGCGCGAGACAGGCGTCGTTTGTGCTGGCAGGCGCGGTACTAGGGGGCATTGGACCGGTGCCGCGCGCGCGCTCGGGCCGCAGCAAACGCTGACAGCAGGCGCGACACAGGCGTCGTTTGTGCTGGCAGGCGCGGTACTTGGAGGCCCTGGACCGGTGCCGTGCGCGCGCTCGGGCCGCGGGAAACGCTGGCAGGCGCGACACAGGCGTCGTTTGTGCTGGCAGGCGCGGTACAGGGGCATTGGACCGGTGTCGCGCGCGGTGCGTGAGTGTAAAGAGTGACGAGCCAACAATGATTGCACAAGGAACATGTGTGTCAGTTGACCAATGTACGACTGACACACATGTTCCTTGTGCAATCATTGTTGGCTCGTCACTCTTTACACTCACCCAGTTCCGCACTCACTCTCACACTCCCGCACACACTCACACCCACGCACTCACACCCACGCACTCACTCACGCCTCTCTCACTTTCTTATCCTCTATCACTTACCTATTCTTTATGAATGGAAAACTTTGCATGTGGGGTTATCCGGTCCTTTAATTTTGATCTTTTTCGCCTTTATCATTTTCAGGTCGCTCTTCACCAACTCTTCTTGAGTTTCCACGTTGCTTGCTTGCAATTCCTTTTCCATCTTTTCCTCTTCAGCCATGGCGACACGGCTTTCCGGTGCAATCTCTTTCCTACGCTCTGTTTCTTCAAGCCAAAATGCTGCGGTGCGTAACGCATGCTTCGCCTTTCTCGTCATGAGGCTTGTAGTGACGACAATCATGACAAAAGTTGTAAACGCTTGCGTGCGCCGCCTCGGCAGCCGGGCCGGCCCCAGGACAGGAAAGGAGGAAAGAGGGTTTCGCAAAAGGAAGGGCAGAGAGGTAAAGGGGGGGGTGGGGGGGGGGGGGGGGGGGGGGGGGTGGGGGGGGGGGGTGGGGGGGTGTGCAGCTTAAATAGGGTCTATTTGGAAGCTGGGAATCGTATTTACAAGAGGAAAACAGGCCCCAAAACGTATACTTATTCACAAGAGCCATGTTCCAAATAGACCCTATTTTAGGTCCTGTAGGGTTGCACAGACAGAATTTAATTCATTAAATTCCTTAATTTCCACTTTCCCCCTGGAATTTAATGAATTTAATCAATTAATTCAATTAATTCATTTATTTCCAAAGGGGGGGGTGGAATTAATTGAATTATTGAAATTGTTGAATTAATTGAATTAATTGAATTAATTGAATTAATTGAATTAATTGAACCCCCCCCTTTGGAAATAAATGAATTAATTGAATTAATTGAATTAATTGAATTAATTGAATTAATTGAATTAATTGAATTAATTGGAATTAATTCAATTAATTCAATTAATTCCACCTCCCCTTTGGAAATAAATAAATTGAATTAATTGAATTAATTGAATTAGTTGAATTATTTCGATTAATTCAATTAATTCAATTAATTCATTTATTTCCAAGGGGGGGGATTCCAATTAATTCAATTAATCCCCTTTTCAATTAATCAATTAATTCAATTAATTGAATTAATTGAATTAATTTCAATTAATTCATTTATTTCCAAAGGGGGGGTGGAATTAATTGAATTAATTTAATTAATTGAATTACTTCAATTGATTCAATTAATTCAATTAATTCAATTAATTCATTTATTTCCAAATGGGGGGGATTCCCCAGACCCCACCCCCCCAGCTCGATTTGGCCAAATTTTGCCCGGAGGCTGCCCGGCAAAATTTGGCCAAATCGAGCCGCGCCTTTCTGAAGGCCCGAAATTATTTAAACTATCGCGGCTCGATTTGGCCAAATTTGGCCGGGCAGCCTCCGGGCAAAATTTGGCCAAATCGAGCCACGCATTTCTCATCGCATACGAAGGGCAGCCCGATTTGGCCAAATTTTGCCCGGAAGCTGCCCGGCAAAATTTGGCCAAATCGAGCCGCGATAGTTTCAAAATTTCGGGCCTTCAGAAAGGCGCGGCTCGATTTGGCCAAATTTTGCCCGGAGGCTGCCCGGCAAAATTTGGCCAAATCGAGCCGCGCATTTCTCATCGCGTTCGACGAGCAGCCCGATTTGGCCAAATTTTGCCCGCAGACTGCCCGGCAAAATCTGGCCAAATCGAGCCGCGCCTTTCTGGAGGCCCGAAATTATATAAACTATCGCGGCTCGGTTTGGCCAAATTTTGCCGGGAAGTCTGCGGGCAAAATTTGGCCAAATCGGGCTGCTCGTCGTACGCGCTGAGAAATGCGCGGCTCGGTTTGGCCAAATTTTGCCGGGCAGCCTCCGGGCAAAATTTGGCCAAATCGAGCCGCGCATTTCTCATGGCATACGAAGAGCAGCCCGATTTGGCCAAATTTTGCCCGCAGGCTGCCCGGCAAAATTTGGCCAAATCGAGCCGCGATAGTTTAAATAATGTCGTTCAATTAGTTCATTCATTTCCAAATGGGGGGGATTCCCCAGCCCCCACCCCTCCCCCCCCTTTGGAAATACATGAGTTAATTGAATTAATTGAATTAATTGAATTAATTGAAATAATTCAATTAATTCAATTAATTCATTTATTTCCAAAGGGGGGGGTGGAATTAATTGAATTAATTGAATTAATTGAATTAATTGAATTAATTGAATTAATTGAATTGATTCAATTAATTCAATTAATTCAATTAATTCAATTAATTCAATTAATTCAAGTAATTCAATTAATTCAATGAATTCAATTAATTCAATTAATTCAATTATTTCCAAATGGGGGGATTCCCCAGCCCCCACCCCTCCCCCCCCTTTGGAAATACATGAATTAATTGAATTAATTGAAATTCAATTAATTCAATTAATTCAATTAATTCAATTAATTCAATTAATTCATTTATTTCCAAAGGGCCAAAGGGGGGGGGGGGTGGGGGCTGGGGAATCCCCTCCATTTGGAAATAAATGAATTAATTGAATTAATTGAATTAATTGAAATAATTGAATTAATTCAATTAATTCAATTAATTCCACCTCCCCTTTGGAAATAAATGAATTAATTGAATTAATTGAATTAATTCAATTAATTCAATTAATTCAATTAATTCATTTATTTCCAAAGGGGGGGGGGGTGGGGGCTGGGGAATCCCCCCCATTTGGAAATAAATGAATTACTTGAATTAATTGAAAAAATTGAATTAATGCAATTAATTCAATTAATTCCACCTCCCCTTTGGAAATAAATCAATTAATTGAATTAATTGAATTAATTCAATTATTTCAATTAGTTCAATTAATTCATCTATTTCCAAATGGGGGGTGGGGGCTGGGGCATCCTCCTCCCCCCAATACTAAACCACGAGCCCGGGCCTCCCCCCAATACTAAATCACGCGCCCGGGCCTCCCCCCAATACTAAATTACGAGCCCGGGCCTTCCCGCAATACTAAATCACGAGCCCGGGCCTCCCCCCAATACTAAATCACGAGCCCGGGCTAAATCACCAGCCCGGGCCTCCAAATTACGAGGCCGGGCCTCCCCCCAATACTAAATCACGAGCCCGGGCCTCCCCCCAATACTAAATCACGAGCCCGGGCCTCCCGCAATACTAAATCACGAGCCGGGCCTCCCCCCAATACTAATTTACGAGCCCGGGCCTCCTCCCAATACTAAATCACGAGCCCGCCTCCCCCCAATACTAGGGCACAGTTTTTGCTCCAAAAAGTGACATCGCAAGCCCTGGTCCCTAAGATTTTGAGCTCATTTCTTGCCCCAAAGAGTAACATCGCAAGCCCTGGTCCCTAAGATTTTGGGCTCATTTCTTGCCCCAAAGAGTAACATCGCAAGCCCTGGTCCCTATTATTTTGGGCCCAGTTTTTGCTCCAAAGAGTCAAATCGCAAGCCCTGGTCCCTAAGATTTTGGACTCAGTTTTTTGCTCCAAAGCAAGCCCTGGTCCTTAAGATTTTGGGCTCATTTCTTGCTCCGAAGAGTCAAATCGCAAGCCCTGGTCCCGAAGATTTCGGGTTCAATTTTTGCTCCACAGAGTCAAACCGCAAGCCCTGGTCCCTAGGATTTGGGGCACAGTTTTTTGCTCCAAAGGGTCAAATCGCAAGCCCTGCTCCCTAAGATTTTGGGCTCATTTCTTGCCCAAAAGAGTGACATCGCAAGCCCTGGTCCCTAAGATCTTGGGCCCAGTTGCTTCAAAGAGTCAAATCGCAAGCCCTGGTCCCTAAGATTTTGGGCCCAGTTTTTGCTCCAAAGGGTCAAATCGCAAGCCCTGGTCCCTAAGATTTTGGGTTCAATCTTTGCTCCAAAGAGTAACATCGCAAGCCCTGGTCCCTAAGATTTGGGGCCCAGTTTTTGCTCCGAAGAGTCAAATCGCAAGCCCTGGTCCTTAAGATTTTGGGTTCAATTTTTGCTCCAAAGAGTGACATCGCAAGCTCTGGTCCCTAAGATTTGGGGCCCAGTTTTTGCTCCAAAGAGTCAAATCGCAAGCCCTGGTCCCTAAGATTTTGGGTTCAATTTTTGCTCCAAAGAGTCAAGCCGCAAGCCCTGGTCCCTAAGATCTTGGGCCCAGTTTTTGCTCCAAAGAGTCAAATCGCAAGCCCTGGTCCCTAAGATTTTGGGTTCAATTTTTGCTCCAAAGAGTCAAATCGCAGGCCCTGGTCCCTAAGATTTTGCATTCATTGTTGCTCCAAAGAGGGACATCGCAAGCCCTGGTCCCTAAGATCTTGGGCCCAGTTTTTGCTCCGAAGAGTCAAATCGCAAGCCCTGGTCCCTAAGATTTTGGGTTCAATTTTTGCTCCAAAGAGTCAAATTGCAAGCCCTGGTCCCTAAGATTTGGGGCCCAGTTTTTGCTCCAAAGAGTCAAATCGCAAGCCCTGGTCCCTAAGATTTTGGGTTCATTTTTTGCTCCAAAGAGTGACATCGCAAGCCCTTGTCCCTAAGATGTTGGGCCCAGTTTTTGGTTCAAAGAGTCAAATCGATTCCCTGGTCCCTAAGATTTTGGGTTCAATTTTTGCTCCAAAGAGTCAAACCGCAAGCCCTGGTCCCTAAGATTTCCAAAGAGTCAAATCGCAAGCCCTGGTCCCTAAGACTTTGGGTTCAATTTTGCTCCAAAGAGTGACATCGCAAGCCCTGGTCCCTAAGATTTGGGGCCCGGTTTTTGCGCCAAAGAGTAAAATCGCAAGCCCTGGTCCCTTAGATTTTTGGGTCGATTTTTGCTCCAAAGAGTCAAATCGCAAGCCCTGGTCCCTAAGGTGTCGGGGTCGATTTGTGCTCCACAGAGTCAAATCGCAAGCCCTGGTCCCTAAGATTTCGGGGTCGATTTGTGCTCCACGGAGTCAAATTGCAAGCCCTGGTCCCTAAGATTTTGGGCCCAGTATTTGCTCCAAAAGGTGAAATCGCAAGCCACGGTCTTTAAGATTTTGGGCTCATTTCTTGCTCCAAAGAGTAACATCGCAAGCCCTGGTCCCTAAGATTTTGGAATCGATTTTTGCTCCAAAGAGTCAGATCGCAAGCCCTGGTCCGAAAATGTTGGGCTCAATTTTTGCTTTTCCCTTCTCTTCTGCTGATAAAACACAAGAAAGGAACTCATATGATAAAGCAGTGGAAAGGTAAGCAGAGGGTGACTCCTTGCGCGTGAGCCTTTCCATAATACTCCATCATATTCATCCTCTCGGCCTATCTCTTCTGTTCCTTTCCTTACTCTTCTCCTTCTCATAGTTCTTCCTTTTTGTTTTTCTCATTTCGAAAAGAAAGAGTGAAGGGAGAAACAAGGGAGAGAGAATAGATAAAGAAGAGTGCCATCTTCTCTGCGCCTTGTTTTGTCTCTCCCTCTTCTCTATTCATCTGTCTTCTATTCTCTTCCTTGCTCTTCCCCTTAAATATGCAATCCTTGGTATCTCTCCTCTCTCCTTCTCTCTTCCTCCAACAGATGTGCTTTTGGATCGTTTTCTGCATCTTCAAGCGAGAAAAAAGGACACAGACTGCGATTAAAAGGGACGCCCATGTTGGATTGGCAGCAAGCCCCGCTGATGCTCATGATTCTCTCTCTTTCCCTACACATGGGCGATGGAACGGGTGTCCTTTTCAATCGTTTTCTGCATCTTCAAGAGAAACAGGGACACCCCACAAGAAGGAAAAGCAACATAAGAGATAGGGAGGGAAATTGACCCTTTCCTCTCTTCTTATCTGCTATTTTTCTTATTCGCTTCAAAAAGCAACATAAGGGAAAGGGGATTTCCTGAAGAGGAGAGAGGGAACCTATCTGTGAAAAGCAAGAATGGTTTTTTCTAGTTCGAAAGGGAATAGGGAGAGACAAGGGAGAGATGATATGTACAGCTTTGCGCCTTATTTTGTGATTCCGTCTCCTTGCTTCCTGTCTCTTCTATTCCTTGCAGCACGCTTCGGGAAACATAGCATCCTTGTTATCTTTCCTCTCTCACTTCCCTTTCCCTTCTCTTCTTCCGCTTCCTTTTAACTGATAAAACACAAGAAAGGAACTCATATGATAAAGCAGTGAAAAGGTAAGCAGAGGGTGACTCCTTGCGCGTGAGCCTTTCCATAATACTCCATCATATTCATCCTCTCGGCCTATCTCTTCTGTTCCTTTCCTTACTCTTCTCCTTCTCATAGTTCTTCCTTTTTGTTTTTCTCATTTCGAAAAGAAAGAGGGAAGGGAGAAACAAAGGAGAGAGAATAGATAAAGAAGAGCGCCATCTTCTCTATTCATCTGTCTTCTATTCTCTTCCTTGCTCTTCCCATTAAATATGCAATCCTTGGTATCTCTCCTCTCTCCTTCTCTCTTCCTCCAACAGATGTGCTTTTGGATCGTTTTCTGCATCTTCAAGCGAGAAAAAAGGACACAGAATGCGATTAAAAGGGACGCCCATGTTGGATTGGCAGCAAGCCCAGCTGATGCTCATGATTCTCTCTCTTTTTCCCTACATATGGGCGATGGAACGGGTGTCCTTTTCAATCGTTTTCTGCATCTTCAAGAGAAAAAGGGACACCCCACAAGAAGGAAAAGTAACATAAGAGATAGGGAGGGAAATTGAAGAACTCCTCATTGTACTTGGTCATTCCCTTTCCTCTCTTCTTATCTGCCCATTTTCTGTGCGCCTTGTTTTGTCTCCCCCTCTTCTCCCATCATCTCTCTTCTGGTCTTTTCTTTGCTCTTCCCATTAAAATGCAACCCTTTTTATGTCTCCTCTCTCCTTCTCTCTCCCTCCTCTTCTCCTGTTCCCTTCTAAACGACAAAAACGCAAGAAAGGAAGAATAAGAGGGGAATGGAGGCCCTGTTCCTTTTCCTCTTTCAATGGATGGGGGAAGTGGGCGGAGTTGGCCCCTTGCCCGTACACCCTCCCCATGCTTCAGCAAACCCCTCCTCTCGCCCTGTCGCCTCTGTTTTTTTTCCTTGTGCCCAAACGGAAAACGAAAACGGGTTCCTTTATATGTTCATTGTCCTTCCTTTTGTTTTTTATTTCACAGGGAAAAGAACCAGAGAAGAGGAAGATAAGAACGAGAGGTAGTTGAAGAATCACGAGCTTCCTTCCTGTAAAGTAATGTATGTATAGTCATGTTATGCAGATCAGGATGGCTTACCTTCTGACCTTTGGCTCAAGATGAAAAAGGGCCGCTCTGAGAGCGGGTTGTACGTAGGGTCGAGGGCTGTGTTGATCCCCAACCCTTTGTGGTTCTTCCTCTTGTTGCCTTGTTCTCTTAGCTCAGGCATCAGAGTTTTGAGTCTTTCAACTGGTTATCAGCCGTATTGCTTTCATAGCTAAGACCCTAAGTGTAGCTGCCTGAGAATGGATGGACAGTGAGCAAGAAGGTGCTTTTGAGCCCCGAGGCATCCGGAGCGGCTCCAGTCTCGAATGAAGGTGCAAGCGCTCCTGCGAGGTGGCTCAGGCGCGTGCAGTCCTTGCTTTTGATTTTCACGGAGTCCTTGACCGTGATATTCGTCAGAGCACAAATTGGCGCGACGATTGCCCAGAGTATCCGGACCGCAAGCAGGCAGATATTGGTGGTGGTGCTTTCTTATTGCCGTCATTCTGACACAGTAGCTCAAGTTCTCGGCACGAGTTGCAACAGCACTGATCGGCTCATCCGTGAAGCAGGAGTTTCCGTCCTCTCGCTACTTTTTATCACCCGCAAGCCCACGGGTGAATCAGGAAAGCGGGCGCTGCTGGAGAAGGTCTTTGATATTGCTCGTTGTCCCATTGCCATTGTTGACGACAGTGCAGAAGTTGTGGACGAGTGTGCCGGAGCATCATTCATCACTCCGTTCCACATTTCTTTGGCTAAGCGCGGAACGCGAGTTTATCCTCGATCTACGGTGCCCAGTTTTTCTGGTCTGATTGAAGCAGAAGAGTCGCTTTGCAACTGGTGTATCAACTCTGTTCCGAATTCCGAGGAGTGAACGGAGTGCCTGTCCTTGAAGGAAAGTCCGGCGAAGTTTCGCCACATCCTTCCACTGTTGCACCAGTGAACGCCGTGAGCCTCGCCTCTTCCGCCAAAAGAAAGGGTGCGGTGAGCTGCTGCTAACCGCTTCCACCTCCCATAGCAATGTCTTCTCCTTCTGACCCTAGCAATCAAGCCAGCTCGGTGCTTGATTTGTCAAGTGCTTCAGCCACGGCATTGCCAGGTGGTGTTGGTTCGGATAGTGGTTCGGTTGCTAGTAGTTCAGCAGTTGAGGTCCGTGAAAGGTCCCCTCCTCTGACTAGACAAGCCTTGTCTAGACCTCGCAAAACTCATGAGCACTCAAGCCCTTACCCTAATCTAACCGCTCAAGCCTCATACACACAGAACATCCTGAATGTTGGAGCCTCTCCGCAAGAGGTTTTGGATGCACAGCGTTTAGCCGCAGCGCAAGCAGCGCAACATGTTGCTGATCATGCTGAACAGTTGCATGCCGCAAGGCTAGAGCGTGTTGAGAATGAGGCTAGAGGTTTGGTTGAATCCACCGTTGAGCAAATGCGTGAGCAGTTGCAACAGTACGAACATCGCTATGATGAGATCCTTCAACAGGGTCGAATCTTGGAAGAACAGCTCTCTGTAGCTAAGGCCGAGCTAAGCAAGGCCGAAGCAGAACTTCAGGTCGCTCGTGCAGGGTACCAAGAGCTTGAAGCCGCCCTAACCAGCTGCCGGGGTGACAACAACTTGCTGAACTTCCAAAACACCCAGCTACGTGTCGAGTTGCAAGTCAAAGACCGCGAGATTCAGAGACTTCGCCAGGCTGCTGCAAGCGCCACGAGTCCTGGGTCTTCGCCTCCAACGTCTGCTCCTCGCCAGCCAGATAAGCCGCCGGTACTTGCGTCAAGTGCATGCTCTGGTGGGTTTAGTTGGGTACATAACGGTTCTAATGAGGATAGTAGTGGTGCACCTTCATTGCCGCAAGTTGTCAATGAGTCAGCCCCTTGCCCTCCTGCGACCGTCCCTCCTGCGACCGTTACCGATCCTCGTGTTGATCAGTTGATTGATGTCGTACAGCAACTGCTTGCCCAAAGAAATGGCACGGATCCAGGATGCAATGATGCATCTCCTGTTCATGAGATCGAAGAGCCTGAAAGGCAAGAGAAGCACATTGTTGACAGCCGAGCTTTGTTACATCTCAAGCTTGAGCCGGTTCCTTCCGACGCTGCTGGTTTCCGAGCCTGGAAAAACTCGTTGTTGGTCCAGATTGCCAAGCTTGACATGTCAGGCGAAGGTTTGGTTGTTGCATGGTTGTCTCGGTCTTTCACAGCTGAAAAAGAAGAGCTTACTGAATCAGGTCTTCTTCCTCGCCTTGATGCTTGGATTGCTGGAGAGATGACTTCCATGCGTGTGTTGAAGCAAGTGACTGAGTTGGCGCAAGAAGTTATCGCCTACGTTGAGTTGTGTGGCCAGACAGGGTCCCAGCCGAAAGGTCGATACATGCTTGCTCTTCTTGCTCGTCATTTCAGCATTGACCGCGTTCGAGGCACTGTGCTGACTGCTTCAACGTTGTTCCAGGTCGAAATTGGAGGAAACTCCATTCGAGATCTCCGGGATTTTGTGCAGCGCGTTCGGACTGTTCTGTATTCAATCCCATTCAATAGGACAGAGGCCGGATGATCGCCTCACTGGCGAATGGCTCTTCCACCGTGTGAAGCACATTAGGAAGCTAGAACGTGTCATTGATGACATCAGAGAATCTGCGCCAGAATCCCGTCGTCGTGAGTGGAGTTACCTATGGAACAAGATACAAGACGTCATCGTTCAAGAACGAGAAGACACCAATGCTCAGTCGGTAATCAAGTCCCTGCAGATTGCAGCTCCGCAGGCAAAGGCCAGGGGGGTACCTGCTGAGACCGAAGAGCCACCGCGAAGTCCTCCAGCGCCCAAGACTCCGCCAGAGGCTCCAGTGTCTACAACCCCAGCACCAACCCCTGAGCCTGAGGCGAGAGCAAAGCCAAAAGCAAAAAGCATGTCAGATGCAGAAAAGGCTAAGACGCCTTGCATTTTCTTCAGGATGGCATCTGGTTGCATGCACGGAGAGGACTGCAAGTACAGTCATGACCCTGATAAGACACCTAAGGTTGACCCTAAGTCTAAGCCTAAGGCCGCCGCTCCCAAACCCAAATCCACAGGAGCCGTTGCGAAGGCAGTCGTGGCAATGATTGCCGCCTCAAGCGTGTGCAACATCCCTGGAAGCAACGCCTTAAGCGTTGGGTGGGCTGCGCACACAGCTGCTGGTCGGCATCTTGGATCGGCGCGGGCGTTGGCAGACCGGGGAATTCCGTCGGAGTCATACAGGTCGTTTCTTGCGCGCTCAGCGAGCCTTGTTACGTTCCACGCAGGCGGTGGACCTCAGCCCGGTTCGCAGAGCTTGGGATTTGCGTCCGACAATATGCCTCTCGCCATTCACTACATGTTGGACAACTGCCCAGTTGTTCGAAGCACTGGCTTGGATGTTGAATCTGGGAAGGCCTTCATATGGTTACCTGGTTCCCTTCCATTCTTCGCGCATGACTTGTCTAAGCTTCGGGTCGACTGCGCCGAAGAAGCCAAGCTTTATGCCAAGCGCACAGATGAGCATGTGCCGATCTTCACCAGCAAATGTCAGTTTGTCCATGGTCTTGCTGCGTCAGCTGATTCTCTTGACGAGTCGGGTGAGGAATGCCAAGAGCCTTCGCGTCCCGTTGCCCATGATCCAGCTGAAGAGTATGCCAAAGACCTCCTAACAAAGCGTGGTGATATTCAGCCCAATCAAGTTCGTAAGATCTTTGGACTTATGAAACGCGTTTCCGCATCCCGAGGGATTGAGCCGAGCGATGACACGTCCTTTGCAGTAGGTTGCTTCCGTCGAGGTGGTGTGGTCGGTCTACTGAAGTCCAAGAAAGGGGTCATCTGGTTTTCCGCCAAAGATCGACTTCGTGCCACGAAGCCTTGGACTGGTGTTCGACTTGCGATGGTCTTGTGTGCGGCAACAGATCCTGCTTCTCTCGAGCATGATGTTTTGGATGCTCTCATAGGAGTTGGGTTTCTACTGGACAATCTTCCGCTGGTTGATGTCATTCCCGCAGAAGTTGATTCGTCCGAGATACCTTCCTCTTCGTCAGGGGGGTTACCCAAAGAACATCTTATCGAAGCAAGCCCTGATGGTCCTGCTGCATCTGCACTTCCTGAAGGGGACAAGCCTCTAGATTTGAGTCCACCTGGATTCCCCGTTGTGGATGATGCACATGTCAGTGATCGAGTTCGCAAACTGAGAGATGAAGCTGTAAGTGTGAAGCATCGCTTCTTCCACTTCCCAAAGAACCCGTTCTGTGATGTGTGCAATCAATCCAAGCTCTTGTCCAGAAGAGTGTGTCGCAAGCCTCGTGATGAGGACTCTGCGCCCGCGTTGCTGGAAGCCTCGGAATTTGGAGAAGTCATCGCAGCTGATCACATTCATGTGTTCAAGTCACTCAGCGACTCCAACGCTCCCGGAAGAGAGTATGTTGTGTTCGAGCAGTGCCCTGTTCAATGACGCGTTGCCTTTACTTGAAGTTTGGCAAACCGTGATTCTTGGCATCAAGCTTTTTGTGTCATGCAAATAATGAAGCTTGTGTCGCCATTATCCGAAAGGATATTCAGCTAAGCTGAGAAAGGTAATCCTTTGACGAAGGCCCTTTCAATCCGGAAATGGGCTCACGCACTAAAGTTGCTGCGCATTTCTACTAACATCTGCCAGATGTTCCCAGCTAAGTGTGTTCGCCATCACCTAAAGCTTTGTTACAATTGCCTCTGGTGATAATGTTGCGATGGTTGTTCAGCTGAGCGATACTTCCATCACTGTGCAACTTGCAGACACTCGGATGCCCAGCGGCCGCTCTCTTCATCCTTGTGTCATCCGAAAGAGCTCTTGAAGAACTCGTTCCTAAACCACTGCCTATCCTCAATCTTGCACTGTGTGATGTCGGTGTTTGGCTGCTGCCTAGCGCCACTCTGACTCTGCGTGAGCACAGCTGTGCTTCTGATTGGGAGTAGTCACGAGTAGTCTTGTACAGTATCCATCATCGTGCTTTTGCAGACACTTGGATATGGGCCATCATCCCTGTGTCATCTGAATGAGTTCTTGAGGATCTCGTTCTGCACTCCTTGCCTGCCCTCAGCCTTGCACTGCGTTGTGTCAGTGTACGGCTGCTCCCAAGCGCCGCTCTGACTCCGCCTGAGCACAGTCCTGCACCGGTTGAGAGTAGTTTTGTATAGATCGCAGGTAGAATTACCTTAAAGGTTTATTGAGTCTACGTTTCAGCCTGATCACCTGAGATACCGGATTCAATTTGTACATGGCTAAGCCTGTACTTCAATCGACAGTAGGTTTGGCTGCAGAGTTGAGCTCGTAGCTGTTGCTTCCTGAAGTCCAGAATCGAGCTTCAAATGAGCTCTAGGACTTGAGAATCTGCAAACATGAAGGGGGGAGTTGAAGAATCACGAGCTTCCTTCCTGTAAAGTAATGTATGTATAGTCATGTTATGCAGATCAGGATGGCTTACCTTCTGACCTTTGGCTCAAGATGAAAAAGGGCCGCTCTGAGAGCGGGTTGTACGTAGGGTCGAGGGCTGTGTTGATCCCCAACCCTTTGTGGTTCTTCCTCTTGTTGCCTTGTTCTCTTAGCTCAGGCATCAGAGTTTTGAGTCTTTCAACTGAGGTGAGATGAAAACGGCACCATCTTCTCTTTGCCTTATTTTTGCACCTCCCTCTCCTGTCTTAATTTCTCTTCCACTCTTTTTTTCCATTGCTCTTCCCATAATATTGCATTCCTTTTGATAACTCACAGGAAATTAAAATGGCCTCCTTGTTGTCTCTCCTCTCTCACTTCCCTTTCCCTTCTCTCCTTCTGTTTCCTTTTAATTTTAACTGATAAAACACAAGAAAGGAGCTTGTAAAATCAAGCAGTGGAAGGGTAAGCAGAAGGTGACTCCTTGTGCGTGGACCTTTGCCGTACTTCACCATACCCCTCTTTTCGGCCTATCTCTTCGGCTCTTTTCCTAACCCTTCTTCTTTTCATCTTTCTTTTTGTTTTTCTCATTTCGAAAAGACAGAGGGAACGGAGAGATAAGGGAGAGAGGATAGATAAAGAAGAGTACCATCTTCTTTGCGCCTTGTTTTATCTCTCTTCTATTCTTTTCTTGGCTCTTCCCATGAAAATCGTGTTCCTCTTATCTTTCCCTCCTTCCCTCCCTTCTCTTCTCCTCACGAGAGCCTTCGACTTTAGGATTGAGGAGAAAAAGAGAAGAGAAAAGAGGAACTACCTGGTTCTTGTTCCTGAGGCCTCCATAGTACGACTGACGTGACAGCAGCGTACCCTCGTGGAAACGTGTATGGCTATAAGAAAACCCGAGTCCCAGCTTCCAAATAGACCCTATTTAAGCCACCCACGGGGGTGGGGGCGGGGGTTGGCGGGGGGGTGG